>JBBMKF010000095.1:5850792-5861778 GCA_037834155.1 Curcuma caesia | reverse complement strand
TAGTATTATAAAAGTTGTAAATCATTTTGAACACTATTAGGAGGATCTTAAAATAATAAAAGGGAGCTTATTTGGACTTATGTTCACCTAATAAACTCATAATAATTGGAATGAGTTCGATCGAAGCTCTAGGTCCATCACTGAGTTTTGATCAAAACTCATTAATGAACCTTGACGATTTAGATTTATGAAAGTTAACATGTAATTGAAGAGAATAGTGGAGTGAAGTTATGTATGATGTCCTATCTTGGTTCTGATGTCCTTAAGATAAGTTATGTGTATATATTAATTGCCTTAAAGTTTTAGACATTCTAATCACTATTGTTAATAACATCAAATTGATATCTTTGGGCATATATAGACTTCAAGAAACTTCAAAAACTGTAGTACTTGGAATGGATTCGATCGGAGCTGTCTATGTTCATCAATGAAATTTAATCAAAACTCATTGATGGACCAAGGTATTTGGATTTTTGAAAATTTATCATGAAATGGAAGAGAGTAGTATAGTGAATATATTTATGATATTTATGACTGATTCTGACATCCCTACAATAAGTTATGAGTAAAAATTAATATAAAAGGATAAAATTTCTTTTGAACCTCCGAAAAGGCCTTAAACAACATTTTTGAGAGTAAACATGGCTTGTTATAGGGTTCCACCCTAGTAATAAATGTAGATATCTGAACGAGCTTCAATTTGACTTGTAGAACATCCCATTCTGATACCCGAGTAAAAAATTATAGCATCTGGAAATAGACATTTGACATATACACATAACTTATCGTAGGAATGTCAAAATCAAACATGGACATCATATATACCTCCTACACACTAATCTCTCCCATCTCATTGTAAGTTTTCAAAAATCCAAGTCTCCTATGTCTATTAATAGATTTTTGTCAAAACTCATTAATGAAACTTAGAGAGCTCTGATCAGGCTCATTTTAACTTATTTAGGTTTCTGTAGTGTTTAAAAGTCTAAGGGTGTCCTTTGTTATCATCGTAAAAGATTCTCATCATTGCTAAAAAGGTCTAAAAAGTTTTAAAATTTATGTCAATTGACACGTACCTATAACTTTGTGTAGGAGATTCATGACAATATTTTTCACCATATCTCCCTTCTACACACTCATCTCTTTCATCTCGTTGCAACTTTTTAGAAATATGAATCTCCTAAGTCCATCAATGAGTTTTGAACAAAACCTATTGATAGATCTAAAAAGCTTTGATCGTACTCATTTTAACTCTTATGAGTTTATTAGGTGAACTTGAGTCTAAATAAACTCTCGTTTACTATTTTAAGGCTCTCCCAACAATACTCAAAATGATTTATAACTTTTAGAATACTGTAATATTGATTTTCGAATACTAGCACCACATTGGTGTTGGTCTTCAAAAACCAACACCATAGTGTATGATCAGAACTAGCACTAAGGTGCTGGTTTCTGAAAATCAGCAACATAGTAGTGATGGTCTTGGAAAATCAACATCATAGTGGTGTTGATTTTCGGAATCAACACCACGGTGTATGATTAAAATCAACACTGTGATGCTGGTTTTTTAAGATCAACACCATTGTGCTGCGAGTCTTCGGAAACCAACATCACAATCTGTGCTAGTTGGCACACGATCATAACTTTGCATATATGTATTAAGATCAAGATTGGACACCATATTTACATTTTACACACTCTACACTTTCATCTCATTACAAAATTTTAAAAATTAAGTTGCCTAGGTTCATCAATGAATTTTGATTAAAACTCATTGATAGACTTAGAGAGATCCGATTAGATTCATTCCAACTCCTGTAGGTTTTTGCAATATACTAGAGTCCAAAGGTGCCCTTCGTTGTCATTGTAAATGATTCCCAACATTGTTCAAAAGGTTTATGAAATTTTAGATTTTATGTCAATTGGCACGGAGCTATAACTTCATACAAGAGACTCAAAATCAGGGTTTCTTACCATATCTCGCTTCTACACACTCACATCTTCCATTTCATTGCAAGTTTTTAGATATCTGAGTTCCCTAGGTCAATCAATGAATTTTAATCAAAATTTATTGATGAACTTAGAAAACTCCGATCACACTCATTCCAACTCCTATAAATTTATTAGATGAACTTGTGCTCAAATAAACATTCATTTATCGTTTTAAAGCTTTCCCAATAGTGTTCAAAATGATTTAAAACTTTTAGAATACTGTAGTGCTGCTCTTTGAAAATCAACACCACAACGATGTTGATATTGTAATGTTGATTTCTAAAAACTATTTTAAAAATAAATAAATTTAGAAAATTACCTATGCCATTAAAGTTTAATTTAATTTGTGAGGAAAGAAAAATAGAAAAATGATATTAAATGCAAAAGAGAAAAGAAAGAGAATATATTAAATGCTACATGTAAATAAGAAAGGGAAGATAATATTAAAGTTAGTAAGTGTGAGAGGAGTAAAACCAAAATCAAATGCACATTTAAGAAAAATAAAATTTTATTGCTTTTTGAGAATTCTTGAAGTGCGCCCTTTGGGAACGATAAAAAATAGTAGCCAAGTTGAATAATTGGGATAAAGAAATTGAGGCTTAAATTGGGCCATATCAATCCGACTGGCCCAATTATAGCCCAATTAGAAACTGCTGAGAAGGCTAAAACCTTACCTCTTTATCCGTATATATATATTTTAAAAAATCTGAAAATCTCACTTAGCTCATAATTTTTTTTTTCTCGAGTTATTCTCCGCACTTTCTCCTTAGTGGCTAATGGTGGTGGATCTTAAACTCGATCCAAACGAAGGTATGAAAACTTTTTTTAACCCAATTAAATAATTAAATATGAGAATTTTATAATTTGAATATGAAGACGGATATGATAAAATCCTATCTATCTCAATACTCAATTATATATATATATATATATATATATATATATATTTGAAAAAAAATGATAAATCTCAATCAGAATCCCTGGGTGATCGGCCCAGTCCCATGGAAGTTTTCCATCGACCACTAGGGTAAATCGGGAAGCACATACGGCGGTCAATCCAGATGTCCAACATAATTGCATTTCTCATTTGAAGAAAAATTCCTACAAATACGCCGTAACTGAGAATCGAACCGCGGATCCCTAAGTCATAACCCGTATTTGAAATTCAATACCATTATGGTGCTGATTTCACCACTATAATATTGGTTTTTAAAATTTGATACTGGTTGCATTCAAAGTTAGTTATCAAACGACAAATAAATTAATAATTAGATGAAATGAAAAAAAATTACTAATATAGAAGATATCCGATCTTCTGATGAATATAATAAAAATATCTGATCCTATATGAAAATGAAATTTATACCCAATAAAAATGAAGACAAATATAATAAATAAAGTGGGAGACAGAAGATATAAAATCCAACTCAAACTCATCCATTATCATCTCTACTTTCTCCTTTGTAAGAGTTATTCTCCACCTCAAGGAGTGTTTAACAATTCACATAGGATTTGTCAATAAATTTAAAAAGGCTCCAATATCTCAGAGAAAATCTAACTTGCTCAACACTTGCTCTCCGATCCACCACTCCTTACAATATTATTATAGGATTTGGAGAAGGAGAACAATGCCTAAATTTACCTATATGATTAATTCAAAATCCAACTGATGATGCATGCTCAAAAGTGGACCTCCAAAATAATCATTCCATTTGAAATTCAAACCTCGATCCTCTTTAAAAAAAACCTACTTAACAGCATTTTTAGTTGCATATGGACATATGGTTCATATTGTTAGTCTCTGAATCTAAAGCAACTTGAGTGGGCACAACATGTGCAACATATAGAGAAAGCTTAAATATCAGACTGGGAAAGAAAGAAAACACTTGGAAGTGTAAGGGTAGCCATTAGCATTCCTGTCAAAAGAAGAAACCAGTCAAATTTGGCTTCAAGTTCAACATTGATATAATTTGATACTCAAATTTCTAATGGAATCCTGAAGCTAAATGGATTCATGCAGCTGATCTTTTGAGGACAAACTGAAGGGGAGGTACTTGGAGGCAACATAAAAAGGATTCAGGATGTAGCAAAGAAAATTCAAGCAAAACCACTTCTACCAAGCACACTAGACAAATATGATACATACATGTCCTACAAAATGAGATACACTAGTCCATGAGAATCACAAATGATGCTTAAGTAGGGCAGAGGCGACGCGTATGTAAAAGAGAGCACGAGAATTGTTATCCTACCAAATTTAGTTGTGGGAGAACTCCATGTTCTTGTCAGATCAACAAAGAAACGGATAACGGTTTGATCTATTGGCCATCAGATTGATCGCCGGAATGTAGCTGTTCCATTTCCTCACCGGGAAACACTTCACCCTGCAAAGATGGAGTGATATTGTTTACATGAAGCCATGTTAGGTCCCACAGGCTATCCCCACCTATTGTACTTCTTTTTGCGAGGATGCCCTTGGATTTCATCACAATGAGAATGCTCTTGAGAAGTTCTGAAATCAATTCTTGCAGTTTATCGCTCCTCTTACCCCTCATTTTAACCTTCTTGTACTTCTCCAAACGACTGAGGACCCCCAACCAAAGCTTGCAGAAGCTACTCAATCCAAATAGCTCTTGCAGCTGCTGCATAAACACCTTTGACAGCAATTTGACAGCTAGCACAAGTGTACCCTCCATGTTCCGGTACTCTTTTTGCGATTGATTCTGTGTGCACTCCAGCAAGTCATCGAGAATATCAAATATAACAACATCGAATGCCTGCGACCAAGTTGAGGGTGGGATGCACACCCCATCTGCATCAACCAAGCATCTCTGCAGTGATACTATTGCATGGTTCCTGATTTCTTCCCTCTGATCCAAACAAATCTTTCTCAGTGATTGCAAGAGCCGTAGCCACATCTCTCTGATTCCTTCAGAAACTTTCTCAGCTTCTGCACCTGATTCCCTAATCTCATTAGACCAGCGAGCAACACAATTCATTGATTCAGCCATCAGATCTAATGCACGAACTGATCTATCTGTTAGGCCAACGCGAGATTCAGCAAACTGTCTTGCAGCTTCAACGCAAAGGACATAATTGGCTGGTGATAAATGAGCCCCTTCAGACATAATGAAAACAATTGCCTCGAAGCCTACTTCTGAAGCTTCTGGGTGACGAGCAGTGATAGAGAGTAGGGATGTTATGGTCCGCCAACCCATTTGTGATTTGATATGGGCTGCATTTGCTTTTACAAGTCTGGTGACTTCTTGAGTGATGTTCTCACAATACGCATCGGCAACACGGGCATCAAGCTTCAGAACCAATTGAAGTGACCGTAAAAGCTCATCGGCCAGGTTCTCTTTGTATGGTAGTAAACGCTGACAAATTTTTAGAAGTCCAAAAACAGCCTTTTCCACAAGAGCACAAGGCATCACAGTAGATTGAACAATGTTGGCTATGTGCTCATAGACACCCTGCCAAAGAAGTCCAATCCTATCGCGGTTGTTTAGGGTGATAGCAATAAGCAGCTCCAAGCAGAAAACTGCTGTGTCCTCATCATCAGGGGAACTACTAACTTTCTGGGGACGACCTGCTGCCCAGATGAGTGCCCTGGCAATTTGCATCAGCGAATCAGCATGTAAAAACTTGCTTTCTATGAATATGCTATCAATGCGACATTTCTGTATTGTTTGTAGAGTTCTCTGATGAGCAGCAAGTTGCTGCTCAGAAGGTTGCAACCTTGGTTCTTCGGTGTCCAACGATAATAGCTGGCTGAATCTCCCCATCAGTCCAGAAGATCTTCGAGGGTGACTCATACTATGAATATGAGAAATGGACAATGAGCTTGTGACTGATTTTCCAGGGACAGAATCTGGAGGCAATTCTGAGTCATCAGTTGCATCACTTGCAACACGAGCAGGAAGCAGACCTAGTTTGTGTAGTCGCAAAATACAATCAAGAATATTTCTCCAGCCAGTGCGTATGCAATCACCATATCTATTTGCTATGCTAAAAACTGCCTCGGTTGCCAGCCTAGCTTTTATGTCATCCCCAAATGCTGTCACTGTTTCCTCAACAAATGACGAGTTCAAAAGGGTTGTGAATTTGCATAGGGATACAACTAAATCATCCAACACATCCTCTAGGTGATGATATGCTGAGATCTTTGCGACAGCCAGAAAGCCATCTACACACGTCGAGAGTACTTCTTCATGCTCTGCATAATCAAACACCACAGAGATGGCAGAAATTGTAGGACCAGACATGATTGCAAACATGTCACGATCAAGGTACGGAAGGGGGTCACAGACAATGTAAGGAGATGTCTTCTTTGACTTCCGCATGAGATCAATCCATCGGCTAGGTGACATTTCCATAAAACCGAAACCCTGCTCAGGGGCAGTTCTTATCTCATTCCTGCATATAGAGTAATAGAGCTCCGTCAGGAACTCCCTTGGGAGGTCATTACCGCCATTAATGCGACGGTTATTTCGGATAAAATCCTCTTCAGTCATCTTCTTCTTGACCTGAACATTATGTTGATCTGTATTGAGCATTATAAGTGAGTATGCCAGCACTAGTGCTGCATCCTTGTCAACAAGAATCTGAGGTGACTGCTCATAATATCTCTCTGAGAAAGCCTCAAGTACTCTCTGAATCTTCTGAGATTCACCAGGAAGACGGAATGTCTCCAGGAAAAGCCGTAGAGCAGTATCCAGATTCATGTCCTGAAAATCAAAAGTCCATGCAAATTCATGAAGCACTTGCACACAAAATTCATCATGATTTCCCAAAAAGTCACCAACAAGGTTCTTATCCAAGCCAGCTGTGAATCTGAAGAAACAAGCCACACTCTGTGGATCGAGCTTCTCAGGCAATAGATGAGTTCCTTGCAGAAACTCCAAACCCTTCTTTGGGTCTCTGTTGAAGTGGTCTGCACCAATCATTAACCTCCTTTTGATGTACTTTCTCCGCCGGACAAATTTAACCCAATATTCTGGAGCAGAGTAGTCCTCACACCTCACAGCCCAAAAAGGTGAATATTCTTGAAGCTCCAATGAAGACGGTTCAAGAGAGGGAGATGCATTTCCAATCCTATCAGCCATTCCCTCAATCACTGCGATCAAACCATCCAAAGCAAGAACATGCATGGAAGAAAGAGGGCAGTTAATAGGAAATGCACTTTTTGAGAGAAGATTAGCAAGCTCTTCAAACACATTGCTGCAAGTAATGTCGCAGTCGAAGTTGGCATACATCTCTGCCATAAAGTTCTTCTGACGACAGAAGTCCACGAGAGCCTCCATGGCTACTTCCTGCTGTTGATAGCTAGCCCCATATCGGCTTTGTGCAAGCCTCAAGATCACACAAGAAAAGAATGCCTCAATTTGCAATTTAAGCTTTGTGCGCAAGTGGCGATAAAGGTTCAGAACTATACTACATACTGTGGACAGTATTACAGGGCTCATAGACAAGCCAAACTGTATCAAGTTTCTGAACAATTCATCTTGTATCAGGGATAATAATTTTGGGTGTTTACTTATTGATGGTCCTCCCAATTCAACTGCTGAGTTGATCATGCTAAGGGCAAATAATGGCACATCTTCATCAAAAGCTATCTGATTGGTTGCAGGACTCCTACCACCTTGGTCTTGGACATTTATAAGAGAACATAAAAAGTGAAATATCTCCACCACGCAAGGAACTCCATATGGCTCTACCATAATTTTCATGTCATGTTTTTGTTCTGGCCCGGTACCAATTTCATCTCCCACACCTTTGTTCTCAAGCTTCACACTCCCATTCCCATTTTCTACTTGAGCAATCCCGAAAGCCTGGTCCATGTCAACTGCACTTATCTGCGGAACATCATCACATGCTATGTTTGTTTATAAATAATAAAATTTGCAACTAGCAAAATTTCAAACAAAAGAACATCTCTGTGCGCATAAGATTGATGAAATAAGATTAGAATATTTAATTCTTACCTTTGGCTTCAGAGAAGAAGAAGCATCACCATCCTGGACATCAGCCAAGTGGGAGAAGATACAGCGGACAAGCTCATGCATTATGTGCCTTGAAAACCTCTGTAGCAACTCTCCTTTGGTGGTCGCCTGGTGGACGACACGATAGCAGGTGTTGACGATTGTGCAGACATGCTGGTTGCTCAGCACAGCCGATGCACGGCTCCGCATGATCGCAAGCAACACCTGGAGTATCTTCATCAGGACGGCCTCCTCGGAAGCAGAATCGGTCACCTCGAACCGGCAGCTTGTGACGGCCTCGACGACCAAGTGCATCGCAGCTGCCACCCCAGTTCCAGACACCGGGTCGAGGAAGTCGAGAGTAAGGATCTTGTACAAAGAGGAGAGAGCCACGCTGGTGATGGGAGCCCCGGTCTCATCAGAGCGGACGACATCCACAAACGGCCGGATATAAACAGAGGGGTCGATCGTTGACCAGGGGCGGCGTCCGTCCCCACAGGAGAAAACCTGCCGGCGGAGTAACTTGAGGGACAGAATCAGGGAGTGCTCGGTGATGTGATCATCCGCCGCCGAAGCATACCGGCCACCCCACCTCACATTGCGCCGCATCACGGCGAGCACCGCGCTGACCTCCGAGCATATCACGCAGGCGAGGTCGGCTCTGGCGGATGGATCTCCGGAGACCGGCGCCTTCCAGCCATCCTCAGCGACGTCGTAGGATTCCTCCTCGATGGGGTTTATCTCGAGCCGCGCGAACCCCATTCGAGCAAAAAAGACGGATTTTTCGAGCAGCTCAGTAGGGTTTCCGAGGGGGAATTCTGATCTACGAGTTCTACTGGTAGTTCAAACGAGGGTTCCGAGAATGAAAACAAAAAATTGGATGTTTGGGGAAGGAATCGGCGATAGATCTACAAATTGACAGATTGATCGAAGAAACGGGAACAGATTGGAGAGAGGGGAAGATCATAAGAAGAAAAAGGGTGCTAACGGAGATCGACGAGGAGGAAGAGTACCCGATCGAAGCGAGGAGACGCCATTGGAGAGCTCCGGGACCAGGAGAAGCCGCGAGGAAGAGCTTCTCTCTCTCTTCTCGCTTCCCTCGCCCTGTTTTTAGTATTCGGACTTTCTCTTTTTTAACCTTTTTCTCTCGCCTCATTTTTTTTCCCCATTTTGATTTGGGCATCGTAAAAAAAAACAAACTAATTTTAAAAAATATCAAAATAATATTTTACCCACTTTTTTATCTTAAAAATATTTTTATTGCAGTGACTAAAATTACTGCAACTTAATAGTATAATTTTTTTTATTAATACTGTATTAATTAAAATAAAAATAATATAAAAATCAATTTTATGCTGCGATAACTTTAATTAAAATTAATTTTGATGAAATAATTTTATTTTGATTAAAATTATTGTTTTATAGTAATTTTTAATTAAAATTATTTTATATTATAATAATTTTAAGTAAAATATATTTTAATTATAATAATTTTGATTAAAATTACTCTGTGTAATACTGTAATTACAAATTTTGTCAAAACCGGTATAATTAATCAATTTTAATTAAATTAGACTATTTTAATTGATATCCGAGTAGCTTTTAGTGATATTAAAATAATTTTAACTAAAATTATTTAATTTTTTTGAGTATTTCCTATTATTTTAGCTAAAGATTCTAAGTATTAGGATCTTTTGACTTTTTTTTTTGAAAATTAAGTGTCATGACGAAGGAAAATAAAACATATCTAGTCCGAATTCATAATTGGATCAATTACAATTTCGAGACTCATGCACCACACACTATTATACTAATTTTTTTTAAAAAAAAATCAACACTTCAGCAAAAGATAAAATTTATCATCCTAATAGTCTCACATAGTCAACCTCATGACCATATATGAGAAGATAAATTAAGAAATTACAGTTGACCACTACAAGAGAGGACATGATAAATCAAGAAGTTACAGTTGACTACTACGGGGAGGACATTACTTCGACTTCGTCAAAATTCGACCCTTGTCTTCAATAAATCTATCTCACACTAACCAACTCAATTATGCCCCGGGAAAAAAAAATCAACACTATAATATGATGTTATGGTATTAATTTTTGAAAGAATTTTAACACACAATTACTTAGTCTTAGTTGAAATCATCCATAATAACCATTGAAAGAGCAATCATGCAGTTAAGTATATTATATTAAATTTCATACTATATTAGCATAACATTTTTCTTATTGAAAGTGAATAACAACTTTATTTCATAAGATAAAATGATAAAAAAAATAAACGAATTAATTCTCCTATATTATAAGGACAACTCTTTATTTATATATATTTATATATATATATATATATATATTTATAATTTTTAAATATTTTTTTAATAATAATAATTTTGAGTCATTGTAAATAGTGATCGAATCGTTAATCGATAATTTTAAATCATGAATTATAATCATTTTAAACAATTAAAATTACTAATCGATCTGAACCGTCGAATTGAACTGTCATTTCAAATGGTGGTCTGGTCTAAATAAAGGTGCTTATTCTGATTTTTTTTTACTTTTAATTTCATAAACTGCAAAACGGGTCAGGTTTTTTCTTGGGTCCGTTCCGATTTATTACTGGATCCATTACCACTACGAAGTATCAAATTAAATCCGATCCGATCCGATAAACGCCAAATAAGAGAAAAATTCCACCAACTGGCTGATACCCTAACAATCGCCCCGTGCGGTGCCTACAGCAGCTGAACTACATTAACTCGTACTGCACTCCTCGAGAAGAAGATATCGATCGCCATTCTTCTCAAACCGAGCGCCTCTCATGCAGTTGTCGTAGGGAGCAAGCTGTCTCTTCTCCTGCCCTGCACCGACGAGACACCAACAACTTCTGATCAGCTGTAAGCATGATCTTCAAGTAGTGTCAAAACGCTCGAGCCATTGTTCGATTACCTGCAGATCTTGATCCATATCACAAGCCTTCTTCCCTTCTCCGGCGCTTCTGCCAT
>JBBMKF010000095.1:5795186-5807454 GCA_037834155.1 Curcuma caesia | reverse complement strand
CCTTCACACCTCAAAGTAGAACCTGCACAATAAAATAATAACAATGTTATATTATATAACCAAGATAATTACTTAAAAGATATTAAAAATAATTAAATTAAGATACACTAACCCTAACCCTAAACCCTAATCCTATTCAATAACCCAAACCCTAAACATCAATCACTAATCCTAACTTTAAACCCTAATGTTATTCAATAACTCTAACCCTAAACATCGATCACAAACCCTAATTAACCCAAAATCCTAATGCTATTCAATAACCTTATCTTTAACCCTAATTTTAAAATTAACCACTAATCCTAATCCTAAAAACATAGTCTAACCCTAACCCTAAACTCTAATCCTAATCAATAACCTTAATTTTACAATTAACCACTAATCCTAATCCTAAAAACATAGTCTAAACCTAACCCTAACCCTAATCAAACATAGGTATAACCCTAAAACCCCCCACACTGCCAACTCCAACACTGGCCGGCCAGCACCCACCCAGCACCCCATCAGTGGATGGCCGGCCGGCCAACACACCACCAGTGGTCGGCCGGCCGGCAAACAACCCTAGATCTGCCGGCCACCCACCTCCACCAACCTCCGCGCGCCAACAGACCGCAGCCAACGGGCCGCCGCCACACCAACGCCCGGCCAACCAACCGACGGCGGCCGACCACCATTTCCAGCCCTACTGCAAAGAAATAACCGGAAAACACCAAAAATAAATCAAGATCTTACCCTAAAATACGCCCTTCGCCGGCCGGTGTCGTCGCCGTTGCAGTCGGAGGGCCGATCGGAGAGGAAGGAGCACGCGGGAGCAGCAGAGGACGCGAGTCGCAGCGGAGAAAGGGGAGAAACTGGTGAGGAAGAAGAAAAGGGATCGGGGAGAAAGTTTAAGTTAGGGTTTTTTGCGACGAATTTGAATTCGTCGCAAATTTATCGCCATTTTGCGACAAATAGAGTTGTTCATCGCCAAATTGACGACGAATTTACTTTTTCGTCGCCAAATGCATTAAGTTAACAGGGTCCACCGTGGCCACGCGACCTTTTTAGGCCATTTGGCGACGAATTTTCTGGTTCGTCGCCAATTTTGCGACGAAAATAGAAATTCGTCCCCAAATTGCATTAGTTAACAGTAATCCACCGTGGGCTCGCGGCTATTTTTAGGCCATTTGGCGATGAATTTTCTCTTTCGTCGCCAATTTGGCGACGAAAATGGAAATTCGTTGCCAAATTGCATTAAGTTAACAGGGCACGCGGCTCTTTTTAGGCCATTTGGCGACGAATTTCCGGTTTGTCACGAAATTGGTGACGAAAATGGTTATTTGTCGCAAAAATTGCAACGAATTAATTTTTTCGTCGCAGATTGGCGACGAATTTTGCGACAATAAATTTTTCATTCCAAATCTACAACAAAAAATTATCTGTGGCCAAAGTTGTCGGTAATTTGCAACAAATACATCTTTCGTCGCAAAATTTGTCCCTAATTTGCGATGAATTTATTTCGTCGTTAAATGTCGTCGCAGAAAGGCAGTATTTTTGTAGTGTTACCGGAACAATATACATATATAAACTATCACTAAGACATATATATATATATATAGATGGAGAGGAGAAGATTTGAAATAATCTTGCCTTGTTATAAATATTGTATAGTTCAAAGATGAACATTAATAGACACGTGGATTAATAAAGTATACAATCAATTAATAATGGATTGCATTGCCCATTCGAATTTGCTTCTATGTTGGCCAAGTAAACTAATATAAACGACGTGGAGGACTAAGTCAATTAGCTTTGTGTCTTGTATTTGGTAGAGCGCGTCATGGTCAAAGTTTCAGGCGAAAATTTTTAATTAGTAACAAGACAAAAGCAAGAAATTACTCTGATGATTGAGGGGCAGGTGAAGACTGATAATGTTTACCACTTCATCTCTATTCTCACGGTACCAAATGAGATCAGAGCAGAGCAGAGCAGGGAAGAATGTTTCAACTTTCAAGCCTACTTCTTCTCTATATAAACCTATGAATGCATTGCATTGCATTCACCACCAGAATTGCTAGCTCAGCTCAGTGATACAATTAATCAAAGACATGGCTGTTAAACTGCTCCTCGTCGCACTCCTCGCCTTGGCTTCCGCTCACGCTCTATTGGCTTCAGATCCTAGTCCCCTTCAGGACTTCTGCGTCGCCGATGACAACCCCAAAGGTGCATACCATAGCTTTACTCCTCCGATCCTCCCCCGACAACAAGCAAGCGATTTCATTTCCAGCACGTACGCATGCATATATATGTTTACCAATCGGACCTTAATTAATTACCTTTTTGCAGTGTTCGTCAACGGCGCCGTATGCAAGAACATGAACGATGTCACAGCCGACGACTTCTACACTTCTGGCCTCGACCAGCCCGGCAACACCAACAACAATAATGTCGGCTCCAACGTCACCGCCGTCAACGTGAATAGGATCCGCGGGCTGAACACCCTCGGCATCTCCTTGGCTCGCATTGACTACGCGCCTAATGGGCTCAACCCTCCTCACACCCACCCTCGTGCAACCGAGATCCTCGTCGTGCTAGAAGGAGAGCTCTACGTGGGTTTTGTAACGTCCAACATCGGCCAAACCAACCGCCTCTTCACTAAGAATTTGAAGAAGGGCGACGTCTTTGTGTTCCCCGAAGGCCTCATCCACTTCCAACTCAACACGGGCAAACACAATGCGGTTGCGCTCGCCGGTCTCAGCAGTCAAAACCCGGGCGTCATTACCATCGCCAAGGCTGTGTTCGGATCGACGCCGCCCATTTCCGATGATGTGCTCGCCAAAGCTTTTCAGGTGGACAAACGCCTCGTTGACTGGCTCCAAGCTCAACAATGGACGGACAACTACAACTAGCAACTTCCACTTTCTCAACAAACCTTCTCTCACTCGCTTAATTGCTAATAAATCATCTGCATGCATTCATCGTTGTTACTGTACGTTGGAATTGTGTTGCTTTATTGTTTGAGAATAGGAAATGAATAAAAGAAGGGGAAAACAATCATTATTTATCTATGAATGCTAATTGCTAAGAGTTTCTCATCAATGTCAATCCAACTCGCTCCCATCTAGTATGCTAGCATGCCTAGTTGGGCGGTCCTAATCGTCGATGCATCAATATTATGACAGCCACCCAGTAACTAGAACTGGTGGGGAGGTATCGGTGTCTAGAAAGGCTCTTGTCTCTTATTTTATTGGTCTAAAATATAAGGATGTTGATTGATGTGATGTAGTGGCTATGGATACTTGCCACCTTTTGTTGGGCAGACCTTGGCAGTATGATAGGGAGGTGCATTATGATGAACAAGCTAATACTTATAGTTTTATGTTCGAGGGAGCCAAAATTGTACCACTACCTGACAGACAAGCGGTGGAATAGATGTGAAACCTTTGGATTATAGCATATAAATCATCTAATAGATTCCCATTAATGAAAGTTATTTTCATATCCATTTGTTATATCTCATAATCGTAATAAGCTGCTATGGCTAGAAGCATCTGAATGGATTTAAGCATAGTCACTAGTGAGAAGGTCTCGTCATAGTCAATACTATATTTTTTAAGATAGATTTTCGCCACCAATCTTGCTTTGTGAGTAATCAAATTACCATCCATGTCAAATTATTTTTAAAATCCACTTGCTCCCAATAGGTGTTATTTCTTCGGGTGGGTCCACCAAGTTTCAAACTTGGTTTTCATACCTAGAATCCATTTTCGATTTCATGACTTTTAATCATGAGTCATTTTTTGAATTTTCAGAACTTCTTCAAAACTAGTAGTCTCCTTATCTTCAATGAGCAACACGTCTCTCGACTCACTTACGAGAAATAAATCTCTCGAGAATTAGATATGTCATACTAGATCTATGAAGTGACGGTGTATCAATAGGTTCAGCCATTATCTCATCCTTATGAGCAACAGGCTGTGAGTCTTGATTAGGCATCTCTTCTATGTCTATTGGAGTCTCTTGAACTAGCCTTAACTCAATCTCACTCTCACTATTTTCTTGTAAGAGAAACTCTTTTTCTAGAAATACAGTATGTCTTGAAACAAACACCTTTTATTTTGAGGGATGATAGAATTGATAACCCCTAGTTTCCTTAGGATATGCAATAAATAGACACTTATTAGGCTTGCATGATTCATCATTGACCTAACCATGTCCAATAAAGTTCAATTTTGCCTTTCCGACACACCATCTTATTGTAGTGTGTAAAGCGGAGTCTATTGAGATAATATCCCATTATCCCTTAGATAATCTTGAAACTCTTGGCTTAAGTATTCACACCTCGATCCGATCGAAGTATTTTAATACTTTTGCCAAGTTATTTCTCTATTTCTTTTTTAAACTTTTTAAATACTTCATACTTGTATCTTAATAGATACATATACCCAAATCGTGACTAATCATTGATGAAGGTGATGAAGTAGCTATAACCTCCTTGTGCATGAGTTGACATGGGTCCACATGCATCGGTATGTATAAGGCTAATATGTCATTCTCTCGTTGACCTTTTCCCCAAAAAGGTAACTTAGTCATCTTGCTTTTCAAGCATGAATCACATATATCAAAGTAATCCAATTCAAATGATTCTAAAATTTTATACTTGTGTAATTCGAATATGCGTTCCTTACTTTTATGGCCAAGGCAACAATGTCACATGTAGGATGCTCATTGATCATCTCCTTAAGTCCATTTGTTCCTCGTTTTGATATTGAATACGTCTAATGCATAGATATCATTGCATAATGTTTCAGCTTCATAAAGAATTTCATTCAAATTTATATAACAACAATTGTTACTAAAAGTCAAATAGAAGTCTTTTCTATTTAAACAAGAAATATAAATAATAATATTTATTAAAAAATAAACATAATAATAATTATCCAGTTCAAACAAGTCTACTAAGGAGTTTCAACAAATAAGTTCTTATGATTTTGGCTGCAACCTTTGCTCCATTACCAACTCATAAATTTGAATCTCCCTTAACCAGTCTTCTACTATTCTTTAACCCCTGTATGTCATTACATATATGTGAGTCATACCGAATATTCAATACCCAAGTGTCAAAGAAAATAATATGACATTCAATAACAAAGATACTTGAAGTAGATGGGGCATCAGATGCCTTCTTCTTCACAAACTCAAGATAAATCTTAAAGTTTCTTCATCGGTATCATGTCTTTCCACAATGGTGACATGGTTCTTTTGGTGTCAGTTCTTTATTCTTAACCTTTTTCTTTCCCTTAACTTGATCTTTTGACTTTCTCTTCATAGAACCTTTCTTTGAAGTATCAAACAGCATCATAACTTTCTGTTCTTTCTTAATAGATGGCTCCACTATCTTAAGTATGTTGATTAGTTTTAGAATTGTGAATTCTAGATGGTTCATCTAATAGTTCACCATAAATTACGAATAGCTATCAGGCAAACTATGTATAATTAAGTCAATACTTAATTTATCATCCATTACAAATCTAAGTTATCCCAACCACTCATTGTAGTCATTCATCTTTAGTACATACTACACTGTCGATAAACCCTCCTACATCCTTGAGCGAAAGAGAAGCTTGGTGATCTCGAATCGTTCGGATCTAGCTTGCTCATCAAACAACTCACGAAGATGAGATGATAAATAATCGTATAAACATCCATATGCTCATGTTATTTTTGTAGTTAGGAGATATTGAGGCTAGCATGATGCAACTGGCAAGCTCAAAATCAGTTGTATGTTTCTAATGGACAAACATTTGATCCGATGTCGCATCATCAGCTAATCTTAGGGAAAGAGGCACTTCGATGACATAGGCTATCTTCTCAACCTTGTGAACAATTCTCAAGTTTCAAAGCTAGTCCAAGAAGTTCAATCTAGTCAATTTATTGGTGTCTAAAATTAAGCGCAAATTTAAAGAAGACATTCTAATTTTATTAACTAGAAATACACAATTGAGCAAGTATAAGAGAGGTGGATTTATTATGTAATGCAAATAATTTACATACATAAAAGGAAGTCTCACTTGTTTATCAAATTCAAAAGTCCTTACTTTGAATTCGGAAGATAGTAGATTTTCTCCAAGTGGGTTAATAGCCATTATACATAAAAACAACCTTGAAGAGAGTTCAACAAGCAATCCTTATTTCTAGTGGTAGGTATCAACTATACCAATTATATATCACGTATATAAAACTATCACACTATACTATCAACTTATTAATATTTTCATAAATATCAAGTTGTCAACTCATTAACATATATATATCATATGTATATCACTAACTACACCCCTATTCACATTAACCTTGGAAATAGTCTAATAAGTCCATTCTTCCAGTTAAAGTCAACTCATTAATCGTGAGATCATACCTCAATGATCTGAACATATCTAATTTTAAATTGAGCTTGGAGAGAGTTCAACAACTCATACTTAAAATTCAAACTCTGATTCTAGACCATATTAATGGAAAGTGCAAGCTTTAAAATTAAATAAAAGATTTTTTTATTTTATTTGATCTCATCAATTACATGCAAAATAGGAAAACTATCTACACACTTATACATGATATAATCATGACATAAATATAATATAACATTAATAATATTAATCATGCATATATCATGACATAAATTATGACATAAGTCATATCATCATTTTCATAAATTAATTTAGAAAATAAATATATTAAAGAATTTAATTTCATAAATTATAATTCTTTAATTTGATTAGAAAATAATTTCAAATCTAATTACATATCTTATTAGGAAATAATTCTAAATCAGGAAATTTCTAATTTAAATTAGGAAATAATTTTTTAAATTAGTTTTTTCTAACTATATTAGGAAATAATTTTTAAAGTTGGATGCCCTAACAAATTCAAAAACTTTTCCAAACTTGAAAATTTTTCTATAATGGATTAGGAAATAATTTCCTTATCTAAAATTTCTAAAAATAACTTTAGACAATCAACGACACATTAAACACATATCTACGATCTATGTCGAAATAAACTGTGGCTCTGATACCACAATTGAATGTCTCTATGCGCATTTTAAAATTTTATTTCAATAAACAAGCAGCAGAAGCATAATAATCTAAATTATTACTATGCACGCATCAAACACACATGAAGATACACACGCATGTAGACATAATCGTAAAAATAGACAGCATAAATAAATTATACCTGTTGGATGACATGAAGTGGAAACAATATCAACTAGCAACCTTTAGAAAAGTTGCCTCTACTCATATCCACACCGAGATCTCCATGAGATGACTTCACTAAGTCACGTGTCATATATCCATTTTGATACTAGGCAAAGGAAGGAGAAAAAGTGATCTGAGAGGATCCACGATTCGATTCGATATTCAGTGGCTCAAAGCAACCCAACGATACGAAATGAACTAAATGGAGGCGATGAAGTCATCGTTCGAAGGTTGGAAGGCTTGCTCCCAACAAGGGATAGCAGGCCTAATGGTGTCGGAGTTTGGGCAACAACAATTACTCCTCAAAACAATAGCTTAGGCATTGAAAGAAGACCCTCAGCTGGAACAACACCTTGTTGTTTGGCGCTCCTTGTGCTACTAACTATGATCGGCAACCACTTTGCTCCTAGCAATGGATGGCCAGTGGAGAAAGGGAGGCTGGTAGTTGGCCGTTGCTGGCCCCTCTTGGATGGCAGCGGCACCACCAAAGGTGGTCGGCAGCCACAAGAGGAAGAGGAGGGGTAGCGGCAAAAAGAGAAAGAGGAGAAGAGGAAAAACATAACCCTTAGGTTTTCCAATTCATGTTTTTCTCTCTTCCATCTAGATCTATTTATAGATCTATAATAGATTTCATCCGCAAATCTAAAATCTGTATCAATTAGCCCAAAACTCAAACCAATAGCTTTAAGTTTAGTTCAAGACCAAACCATGTTGGTTCAAAACCAAACCACCGTTGAATTAAAACCAAACCAATTTGGTTATAATCAAACCTAAGAGTGTCCACTTCATCTTCAAAAGACGTGGTACATCCATACTTCCGTTCTGACAATATATGATCTATATTTACGCTACTCTGGTCCAACCAAATTCAATCTCTCTTGATCTGAAAATCTAATTCTCAAACTCATTTTATATCTTTTGGATAAACTCGTATGTGTGTGACCTTATAGGTTCTCATCAATTTATATCGGTCGTCCATAATTAACTATTAATTATGGATCAATCATGAGTGGCACCTGGTAGTACATCATAACCCCCAATTAATTAAAAAATCACAGTTGATTCTAGAACCACTTCTGAACCCTTAAGCAACTGCAGTTGTTCGTGTGTCTGTTCCATTCACTCATCTTATACTCGTTTAGTTCAAGACATGGTCTATATATCAGTCACTACTAGACTGACTACATCACACCTAACCCAAGGAGTAACTCCTTGTCCTGTGAATTCAAATTATTCAAACATCTGTCCAAGATGACCATTCTCTTGACGTGTTTCTACTTTGGCCAAAGACTTACAAGTAACAAACCTAACAAGTGGCTATAGGGTATACAACTCTTAATAAAAGAAGTAGTGAATTCTCTATAGGCTACTCAATCACCTTTGAACACTTTGATTTATTCCTAATCATCATGAGGTCACACCTCTAAAGAGACGTTTACTTAAGGTCTCCATAATCAAAATAACTTAAATACCTTAAGTCAAAGGAAACTTACACTCGAGCTGCAATGAGATCTTCATAGACATGTATTGAATCACATGAAGTCTCATGGCAGGTTACATCCGATGAACTAGTTACCCTTATCAACATCCATACGTTAACTCTTAACTTCCCAATGTTTCCAGCCAATTAGGATCGGCTGCTTAGTTAAACCAAAAAGTCTAACATATGTTAGTCTTATGGATCAATAATGTCCAATCTCATCGATTCTTCGACTAGGAAATATTTCAATATGTACATAATTACACATATAGAGATACCCACTAATTATGATCCAATCATAATTTCTCTTATGATATGCATTGTATTGTAGACTTTATTAATTTAGTTTAAAATTTAATCAAATATATAGAGAATATACACTGAAATAGTAATTTTATTTATCTAATAAATAGTACATTATCTAAGGTAATTACCTTAAGACACCTCTCAAAAATAACATAGGCTATGTTAGATTTCTTGTGTTCCAATTGCATGAGTCGATTTGCATTCATAGTATAGTTTCTTTGATCTTCAATCTCATGCAAGTAGGTGTTAGGTTGTGTTAAATGCTTTTCATTTCTTTAATTCAGTGCAATTGTAGTTTAGATTAGATTAAGGTGTCTTTCGTTGTTTACCTTTAGAATTTATAGCTTAAAATCCAAAATTCCAAACCAATAACAACTCTATTCTAAAATTTGTCATACATCAACTATATTCCTTATGAGAGACGACGATCTAGACCATTTTCTATACTACATTAGTGTAGTGAAAGGTTTCAGTAATATTATTTGATACCATAGTACGACACAAAATGGTCTTTATCAAATTGGCACCGTTGTCAAGGAATTATTAGTGATGTTTGATAATTTTAGGATAATTTTTTTTACATAGAATTTTTTTAAAAATTTATTGTCAAGTGTTTTAATGTTCATATTGTCACGTCCCGAGAGACGGCCGTCTAAAAAATTTCGACAGTATATCCCCTGTAATAATTCAACTTTCCTGAGTACATATCAACATAGAGGCCTACACGACCGAAACAACAATACAATACATGTAATTAAACTACTAAACTACATGGATAAAGGTCACATGACCACAACAACACATACAACTCAACATCAACTATAAAAACCACTACAACAACGAAAAACTGACCACAATTATACAAAAACTCAACCCATACTAAAATCTACAACAATGCAGTGGAAACATAACGACAACATCCATGATGAAATCCATATGAACGAATATAATCCAAATCCAAATTCATACAACATAAAACCACAACATCAAAATCCTCCTCCAGCTGTGAGATGGCATAATCCGGCAGATCTCCTCTGGTATCAGTAGTAATCTTCTATCTACTACCTCGGGAGACAGAAAATCTCAGGGTTTGGGTGGTGAGTATAAAATACTCAGTGGATAATCGGACATATAGTGCATGCTCAAAAGTAAATATGTTAGAGCAGAGATATACAAGGAACAACAAAATAACCAATTAATAGTGAACGAACTACCATAATATGAATGACATGAATGATAATGGCACACAAATGTATCAACTAAGAATCAATCAAGTATACATCCAAATGCAACATTTATATATGGTCCATTGCCTATATAATGCACATAATGCAAGTATATGCATGATGCAACTGTCACACTCGTCCCAGTCATGTATATATGATGCTGAGGGTGTTCAACATCACACTGCCATCAATCCAGCCCTGCAACAAAGTAGTATGGTGGCAAAATAGTAGGTAGACATGTATAGCTATATACATCCTATGGCCAATGTTGTCCTTCATACTCGTCCCAGTCACGTATATATGACGCTGGGGGTATTTGACATCACACTGCCATCAATCCAGCGCTACAACAAAGTAGTCTGATGGTAAAATAGTAGGTAGTCATGTATAGCTACGTACATCTTATGGCCAATATCTGTCCTTCATACTCGTCCTCAAGTATCACTTCCATACTCTGAGTATCTCTATGAGTATCACTTCCATACCCTGAGTACCACCACTCCACGGTGACGAGGACACTAGACATTGACTCGGTTGCATACAGGTCATATATTAATGACGATAGACTCACAACATTGGGGATTACAATCGTCATCATGCACCATGATGTTATGATCAAGTAACAATAACCAATATCAACATGCATAAACAATAGGTCTTAATTGCTAAATAACCAAAGGTTCATACAAGTAATAATATAGAGATTCATAAGGTCAACCAAATTAAGGACAAGCAAGAGATAATCATGAGTATAACTAAGGTATCCAGATAACAAGAAACAGGAGTACAATTAAGGTATCTAATCAACACTAACAGAAAAAATAACATGCACTAGGAAAGAAATATCTTGTATTGACCAAATACAGGGATTACCCACCTGAATGATAAATCGTCGCAATAAAAATTCTAATAAAATCCTCCATGTATAGCAGGATCAACAAATCAAAGTCCTGCAAAATAAAATATTTTTTAAATATAATATTTTATTAAATTTCTCTCAAAGAAAATCCTAGTCGATTCTAAGGTTACTCTAACCCAATTAAACTCCAATTACCTCAAGTTAATTTAAACTTAAGTTAACCCTATTCCAAATCAACTCATCGTTTATTAATCCAATAACTAATTAAATTACCCTATGTAACTAATCCCTCTTTAATTACATCTTAATCACCTATTAATTAGTCAATCAAATGAACTAATAATTAACTCTGTAATAAATTAATTACTTAATTACATTAATTAAATTGATTAATAAACTAACTTAAGCAATTAATAAATAAGTTTGCACACATCAGATGCAATTAAACTTCAAATTTTACTTTATTATTAGAAGAGGATCATTAAATTATTAACTTCTCAATGATATCAAGACATCTACCCGTTGCAGTTTTTTTTTGTATAATTATTCATAGGTATTATACACATTAACTTGGAAAAGACAATTAAGAATAGCTATAACACTAGACAGAAAATTCTATTTTACAGCTGAAGATAGCTTTCCCCAAACTCCCCATCCCAATTCGTAGCAATGGGTAATCCTTAACAACTTCAAGAACCCTTCTCTAGGTCTTCTTTTTATTGGGATCTACAAAAACCATAGTTTAATAAACAACCCAAACAAATACAAGTTGGTGCCTTGTATGTATACCTGGTAAACAATTACTCTACGATAACGCGCATAAAGATTCCTCTTCAACCTCACTTCTCAAATTCGATAGGAAATGACCAGATTCAAGAATGTTACCTCTTATCCGAAACCCTAAAATTTAAGGTCCGGTTGGCGGCGGTGAACCATGAAGAGGGAAAATTGCTTGGGTGGCTGGAAGAAGACGAAGGCAACGTTGTGGACTCCTACTCACGGCCAGGGGACGGTGGCGGCGGCTCTGGCAGAAGACTCTGACATTCCTCTTCCCCACGCGACAGTAAAACCTCAGTGGAGAATGTAAGGACCTTGTGAAGCTAGAAGGGGGGTTGAATAGCTTCTCTTCGAACTTTCGTCGATGAAGGAAAGACTCTCT
>JBBMKF010000095.1:5770780-5787345 GCA_037834155.1 Curcuma caesia | reverse complement strand
AAGGCATAGAGATGGATAAAATTAAAATAGCTAGTTGCTCTTAGTAAAAGAGAACATGCTGCGTAATCAATATTTCATTTCCTAACACAAGCATTATATTGAAACAAATATCATGAAATATTAAAAAAAAAACCAAACCTAACCCAATTTCCAAGATGAATTTATATTTAGTTTCACAAGCATTTATGATGATCTAAGTAGTGTTTTTACAAATATTCATTGATGAAAAGAAAATCCATTAATGAATATTGGCCCATAAAAAGACCTTCCTAGAGCATATAATCATCGGCCAGATTCTAGCGTAGCTGATATATATCAGATAAATATAATTTATATGTAAGATGTTGAATAAAGAAAAACCTTTCATTACATTACCGAAAACTAAGTACGAGCAATAACCACTAAACTACACGAACTGTCCTGGCATTGCAGTAAATTGAAAAGATACAGTTAAAATCATACCAGGAGAATGGTGTCTTCATCATCGGCATGCATCCACTGGAAGAAGAGAGAAAAAATCCTGCGGAAGTGTGCCAGTATGAAAAGACCCATAGCATTAAAAACTGGCTCAATTTGAGTAAGCCATGAAACACGACGTTCCTTATTAAAAGGTTGGCGTTCCAAATGGCTTAGCATTTCATCCAGCATCCTCTCAAACCTGACAATAAAATAGAAGGGAAATTTGCAATTTTATAACAGATGCTGCATCACTAGAATGACAAGAAAATGATTGCATAGTAAATTAAACATACATGTCAATACTTTTCAAAGCTTATATATAAATGAGATAGATACATGATAAATGAATAAATGTGTTGAAAATGTTCTACTACAAGGATGGTGTCCAGTTTTGCTGTTTGATACAAGATTCAATGATTCTTTTTCGTCTCTCCAGAAGCAAACAACAAATTATACTCACCTTACAGTTTTTTATCAGTATAATTATGTAAACTCTCAAACTTCAGTTAAGAGCAGCATCATTCTTAGATTGCATTTTCCAACACAATGGACCAAAATATAACATATACAGGACCTGATTAACTTGAAGCATTATGCCGTGCTGTTTAGTAAATTTTTATAAAGTGGCATAAGGACTTTTTTATTTACTATTTCATTGTCAGTGACAGGTTCCTAGACGTGCTAACGAAGAGAATCATATCTGTTTATTAAGCACATAATTAAGCCAATCCAATATGTAATTACGCAAGATGATTTTGCAGACTTGGATGACACTAGGTGCCACCATTCATAAGTAGTGGAAAGAAGACTGTAAGAATGCAACATTACAAATTATCTAAGTAAAAGAATTTAAATTTTATTCTCTTATTTGAGACTTTTATAAGCATCCATTATACATATGCTAAGCTTCAAGAAAACCATAAAAATGAGCAGAATTGCAACTCAGAGAAACTGCGAAGAGAAACTTATGATCATGGAACTCTTAATACCATGTTAATGTTCACAATATTAAAGATTGAGTGAAACTCTTTTTGCTATAATTTAAGGGGAAACACGGACAAAAGAATTTCTTGCTTTAGTAAATACAATATTTTCTAGAATCACACAGGGGTCGGATGTCTGGACACTAAATTCTTCTTGAGTCCACAATGACAAGCTATACAGATACATAATGTTGAATTTTGCTCATGTTTGGCACCTTAATCTTTCAATTAATAAAATGCATTTTATACATAATGAATGTTGAAGCACTAAGATAATATCATGAAACTGTAGGTGTGGAATAGATGTCAGAATTAACAAAACTAAACAACATACCAAGGGCTGCGAGGATTTGTTTTCTGTGTAGATGTCAACAAAAGCACAGATACTTCAATAACATGATGCCATAGCTCATCAGCTGCAGGAATGTTGTTGCAGCATACGTCAAGTATTGCTTCCTCATACCAACTTAATTCAGCTGCATTGACATTCTTCACTATGTGTATAAAGCTGACAATACCTTGCTCCTGTGTTTATAATTAAGAAAATTGTTGTTTTTTTTCTTCCTTGTAAATCCAGATATTATGCTCTGAATGAGAATACTACAAGAATTCTTATCAATATCAAGTTTGCCATATGACATCATAAATAAGCATATAAACACTAGATGAATACTTGTGGTGGATATGAGCATATTCCCAAGTTAACAACAATCAATGAGTTCAAGTGAGTGTAAAGCTATCAGTAATCACATGTAAGCTGCGATAAGAAAAAACAAAGACCTACAAAACATGCTAGCCAACAAAAATGTTAAACCCTAAAAAGTTAGTCCTTTTGTTTTTTAAATTTTCTGTTCAACTATCAAAAGTCTAACACTCCCCTTGAGTACACTAGGTGTCTCATTTTATATTACCAGGAAAAAAAACATGAAAAATATGTTACTCCAACATTAGAAAGCACCTTCCTATGAATTGTAGCTAAAGATTCAATAACATAAACCGGAAAGGAGGATATACTATTATATACTTATGCAAATTAATTCTTGAAATTTCAAGCAATCAACAAAAATAAGCAATTGTTTAACCTTCACTGCGGCTGACCAGTGATCCAAAGATGTCAGAGCACACGGAGTGACCAACCACAACAACTTGCCCAAATCAGGGTAAGCAACCTGAAACAATCATCAAAATACTAGTAAAAGAGGAGTCTGCATTCCCTCAATACAACATGAAGGTAGACAAAACGTAATATAAAGAAACAAACCTGAGAAACGAGCCATCTGAACTGGTGGGCCGCGACAATGGCATAATCCACCGGCGTCTTGGCGGAGCTAGCGACAATATCCTCCGACTTCGTATCCACACAGCTCTCTCTTATCACCCCCTTCACCACTGACAACACGTCGGGCATGAGCTCGACGAGCATCTCCCTCTCCGACTCGAATGAAGCAGCTCTCGATAACTCCCGCAAAGACATTTTCGCCGCTAAGATGAGATCTTTGGTAACCCAGAAAAGTGTCGGGGAGTCATCGCCTTCCGCCGCAGCCAGGGCTGCACAACAGAGGACGAAATCCGTGACCTCCTTCGGGAATCCCTCCGCCGGAGGCTCTCCCTCGCAAGGGAGGAGGGACTCGAGGATCAATTTTATGGAGACGTCGGATCCTACCGGAGCGGCGTATAGGGTTCGCGAGAGGGTTTCTCGAATCGGCTCAGATAACCTGCACGAGATTGCGAATGAGGGGATGGAGTGAGGCGGCTTGGCAAAGCGAGGAGCGGGGAGGGAGAAGGAGCGTACCGGAGAAGAAGGGAACGGTGAATATGGTAGCATTTGGACTCTCCGGCGGCGGGCGGCGCCATGAAAGCCGGGGCTCTTCGCCGCCTTTCTTGTAACGCTAGAAGCGGCACATTGACGTTAGTGCCCATGGACCCGATTAAACTTTAGAGGCGGAATTTTTTATTTACCCCCTACCCTAATTGTTTCCTTCCTTTACAACATACCCCTAATCCACGGTAATTTTTAGAATTTATCTTACCATTTTAAACCCTGATTATCATATATTTGCATTTCATCATCCACTTCATCATTCATTCTCAAATAATAATAATAATAATAATAATAATAACAACAATGATGCACTATTTCATTAATGCGTCCTCGAGACAATGGTGCAACGATAGGACATTTGAGTTATGACCTAGGGATCCGCGGTTCGATCACCAGCTACGGCGTATTTGCAAGAATTTTCTTTCAAATGATGAACGCAATCAAAGAATGCTGGGAATTTGGATTGGCCGCCGTATGCACTTCCCGATTTACCCTGGTGATCGATAGAAAACTTCTATGAGACCGGACCGACCACCCCCAAGGATTGAGTTCATGAGACTGATTGAGATTTATCATTAATGCAGAATAAAATTTTTACATGCCCAATTATTTTTTCATTTTTTTTATCTTTTATGTCTTTAAATTTTTACCTTGATGATATTTAATATGAAAATCCAATATGAATGGAGCATGCCACTCAATGTGAGTGTCATGCTCCATTTATGTTGGGATTTTTTATGCTAAGTATTATTTCCTTTTTATCTCTGGGATATAACTAAGTTGGTTATGACAGAACATACTTACAAAAGAGAGCAAATGTTTGAATCTCGACGAAGTCGAGCAATACTCTCTTCTGTCGTGATCAACGTTCGCTGAGCAATATCCTCTTCCGTCGTGATCAACGACAGTTTCTCGATTTATCTCCTGACATATGATCATGAGGTTGACTGTATAGGGTCGTTAATTTATCTCCTTATATATGGTCATGAGATTGATTGTGTAGGGCCGTTGGGTGGCAGATTTCACTTTTTAAAAAGAACATGTCCAAAGTTTTTCATTATTATTTATACATTTTGAATTGAAACTTTCTGTATTTATAAATTATTGGACAATAATTTTAAATAAAGATATCTTTAATTTAGTTTCAAGTGGGGCAGACAAGTAAAGTAAAAATAATTTATAATAAATCTATTTTTAGAATAATTAAGCGCCTGTGGCCTAATGGATAAGGCGTTTGACTTCTAATCAAACGATTGTGGGTTCGAATCCCACCAGGCGTGTTTTTTTATGTGTACAATTTTGTCATCTCGATCAATATGTTTCCACTAATTGTATCGGTAATACATAAATCCCTGAATTGACAAAAAAAACAAAACAAAACAAAACTAAGCTATATATTAAGATATCCATTAGTTAGTGAATTAAACTGTTAACTACATCAAACCCTCTCTTATCTTAGCCAAACCACAATTAAGAAACTTATTTGTATAAATGGCCAAACAGAACAGATTGATTTCATAATATACAAATTGATCTCAAATCCATTCTTATCATTTTGTCAAAGTAGCATGGGACTTGATGCACTAATTACAAGAATTTAAAATTTTAAAAAAATATTTTGACAATTTTAATATTTAAAAGAGTTTCAATGCCTTCTTTTTTTAAGTTCAATGCGAGACTGAAGATTCTCAAATAAGCAACATCATCCGTCACACAGAATATAAGCAACATCATCCGTCACACAGAATATCCTTCTTTTTTTTTTTGAAATAAAAGTCCTTTCTTTATTTTCATATTTATATTTCTTTTTTCTTTTTCTTTGAAGTGACATTGCCACCTGCTTTATTTCCGATTATGAAGCTTGGTCGAAATGGGAACTTTTCTATCGTCAGCTCGGTTATTCTTCCTTCCTCAAGTTTCAGTTTACCTGGTTCTCCATCGACTTGGATAAAAGTTTCATTCCCTATGAAACAAGCATTGCTTCGTAATTCCACTTTAATTGCAGCAGCCTGCGAGTAGAAGTTGTTTTGGATTTAGATGATCAAAGAAAATTGAGGAAACTCAATGGCTACAAGATTAATTAAGAGAAGTAGATTTTAACGAAAAGGACTCATCATCTAGCAGACTAAGCAGAAGTTGACACTGATGGGAACTAAAGGTGTTCACTAACAGCTAGGCATACTGAATGTTCATAAACAAATTTAATGTTCAATTTGATAAGAATTTATTTATGTTCGTTCAATATATACAAGAACAATTAAATGAATACGTTTGAATAATTTGCTAAACTAAACGATTTTCTGAATACATATGTTCAACGTTTATGAACAACATTAGTGAACAACGTTTATGAATAATATTCTTGAACCATGTTCATTAATAAAACTCTTATCAACATGCTAAATAAATAAAGAAACTTTCAAAATGAACAATCAAATTTGTATTATTAAACTCAATAACCAATCAAACAAGTTTAAAATATAAAAGTTTCAAACAATCAAACAAGCTTGAATTAAGAGTTCGATATCATCTAAACAAAGCCAAGCTCATGCCAAGCTTGAACAAAGCTCAAGCTCATAAAAATAAACCAAGCTAAGCTTAAATAATCATTTCAATGGCTTGGTTAATTTTAGGCTTTGGTTGACTCAGTTTAGCTCGACTTTATTACCTTATTATATAAGCTTGAATACCACAAAGCTTGGCTCAATTTGACTCGTTTACAGCCCATCTAGGCACAAGCTCCCTTTCACAGGATTCTCTAATTTGTGAAGGGGTGAAAGCGATATTGAAAAGCAGGTGCACCTGGTATGTATTTAGGAGCTCGCTCAGCTTGCATACTGAGCACTATAAATCCTACTTTGACTCGTATATATGTTTTCCTGTAGGCTACCTTTTCACATTAATTTGATGAATCTCAGCATGTATATAGAAGCCAATACAAATAAAATTTTAATAGAAATGATTCTAGGTGTCGGAGCATAACTATGAAAAAGGTCAGTTCCCTCATTGTGGTTGTGGGTAGCCCTTAAGGAAAAGGATGCACTTGATAATAAAGAATGAATACACATGGTATAGAAGAACGAATGCACAATTTGGCTTTACAGAGTTCCATGCTGAGGTAGTGTTAAATGGTCTGCCGAACTAGAAGATAAAGACTAAAGACAAACAGATCAAAAGTCAAACATGAATGTTTTAAGACCAAAACACGCATAAACAATAGACCTGCTTAAACAATTTCCTGATAGTTTAAACTTTAAAGATCTAGGATAACTTTATTACCTGAGCAATGTGCTTGGCAGAAGTAAGTTGTGCCATGACACAGGAAGCATGCCATCCTTGCTTTAAGCCAAATATTTCCAGCAGCCCATCATCAGGATGTGCTTCATAATATTTTTTCTGCTAAAGGAGAAGTATGTTATTCCAATGAAATTGGAACTTAAATGTCTTTTGTACAGTATGTTATGCATATCTCTAATAGCAAGTTTTACTGGAGTTGGAATAGAACAGTTGATCAACCTGCATCCACTGGAAAACACATATATCAACTCAAACTATATAATGGATGCTTACCCTACATGATTGATTATTTGAATAATGAACGATTGGGATGCATGCACCATTAACAAGTATTTAACTAATGATATCATAATATAGTTCAACATTGGTATCATATTAGAATATGGAAGCAAGTACTCTGATAACTATGTGTGTCTGATGGGTATGGAGCTTTTTTCAGTATTGTAACTAGCACAGTTTGCAATAACACGTTGTCTCGCTTGTATCAGGCGAGGCATTGCATTCCATTCCTGCATTAAGCAAGCGCACGCGCCTAGGAACATCCACTAGAGTTTTCCCAACAACGATTTCAATGTGATTCGACAGCAACAGATTTCTCTTCCTCTCTTGTCCCTCACGAGCTACCATGAGCAATACAGCTCCACCATCTCCAACTTCTTCTGCAAGCTAATAGCAGTTTCTTCTTCCTCCCCTGTTTCTTTATCCGTCGATTTTTTCTACTATTAAACAAAAATCCCAGTTGGCCACCGGCACTAGTGGCACATCTTATTCCAATCCAAGGATCAAAACTCTAGCTTAGAATGAAACTTTGGACCTTGATAACCAGCTCTCCTCCATAACTTCACCCTCTTTCACTAATGTTATCTCTCAGATTATAACACATAATACTTGAATTAATAACAAACCTCTTCCAGATATTCAGGCTTAAGGTGGCCCCATGGATATGCCCCGCCTCCATAATTGTGAATATTTAGAAAAGTAATGGCCCTAATGCTGCACCGAAAAAGTAAGAAATCATCACAAACTATTCACGATTCCCATAAAGACAAACAGTTTGGAGATAAAACTATACAAACAAATCTAGAAATTATATACATATAAAGAGAGAGTGTGGGGGCATTCTATATACCCCTGATGGTAAAATTGTCGCTGCAGTTGTTAATTTAAAAAAGAGGACAGAATAATTAAATTAGTAAATACAGGTAAATAATGAAAACATGAATTTTTGGAATATCTTTTATTTTCTAAATTTCAACTGTGTTGAGAATAGCAATTGATGTGGATGTTGTATATCCATTTGGTGTTATTTGGATTTAGAAGAATTTAGTTTTGACTGAAAATTCTCATATTATCTTATTAATCTTTATAGAGATTATTTTTATTTTAAACATTTTGTTTCTGGAAATCCTTAGGGAAGTTTTTGACTCTATTTTGGAGTATAAGTAATATTTTAATTTATTAATTACTAGTCATAGGATAAATCTCAGGCATTGTCTGAGCAACTAATTAGTAATAAGGTATATAAGGTTAAATCTTCTCAGGAAGGTCTAAAATTTTCATATCAGTATCATTTTTGATATCAATCAAAAATAGTATGGTGTCAGTGTTGATCCATGCAAACTCATTATGCGATATATTTAAGGGTGACGCCTTCCCACAAAGGGCCTAAAATTTCAATTTCGGTATTGGTTTTGGTATTAACACGAAAAGTGTCATTTTGGTCAAGTCGTGCTGATACTTGACAGTGATCAGTTGGTTTCAGACCATTCCAAACTTATTCTGTGTACTAGTTGAGTGAATACACAGTTCAATTTTGACCTAATTGACTTTAGACAAGGTGCAACTAGGATTATGAGGTGGGTAAGCTCAATCTTGGTTCAGTTTGTGTCAAACTAGAGCCAACAACAAGTTGAACCAGATTATTTTATAAGTATACACAAGCTGAATGAATAATATAGGTATACAATATACCTATCAGTTAAATAATTGTTGTATGGTTTGGATAAATGTGATTTCATTATCACTCTCAAGAAGGGACATGGGAAGCAGGCGTTGTATTCTGTGCATTATATGGAAATCAACAATTGCAGCTCTCTTAGAATGGATCACAACTATTGAAGCTCAAAAATTGAGCTGGTGTTGTATTTTCCTCTTTTCTTTTGTTGTGTGTTATCCCATTTCCAAGTTAACTGTTATATTTAGATTATTTCACTTGAGGAATACAGTAACCAATTTGGAATTGACAGGGTACTCAGAAAAGCTTTAAAAAGTCCAGTGCTCGAGTCATGATAATTTATCCTTCCATCATAGATTTGTCATTTTACCAAAAAGTTGAACCGGAATAATGATCATTATGACCAAGGACACTAGCATGGGAGTCAAACTAGCCAAGCTGACACAACATAAGAGGTTGTCGATACAAACCCATTCATGAACAAAAGTGATGGTTTTGGAATTGAAAGGGCATGGGTCATATGATAATCTGCCCTTTTATCATAATTACCATTTTATGAAAACAGTGGATTGGACATAATGGCAATTGCATCCATGAGTAATACTACTAGACATGATAAATTTGTTGGGCAACCCCTAGATTGACTTAGCACGACAAAAGATAGGCATGCACCAAAGTTTGAATGACCCATCCGAAAACAAATTGTATCATGTCCTAGCCTGATAAGGCATGTGAATCATGTCTTTCTTGTCCTTACTAAAAATTAAGTTAGATCAAGTATGTCATGGGTTAAACCAAGCCAAGCATAGCCAACAAACCTAACACAAACCAAGAATAATAGATTTGATATATTAGCCTTTTATCCTAAATTAATCTTTATAAAAAAGATTAAAACCTTATTAAATTAATTTTATTTTTTAAAGCAATTAATAATTTAATAACTAAATATTTTATTACTTTTTATTTTAAAATATTTTAATATATAATATTTTTATTAAAATCACGATCCAACAAGTTGACCAAGGCTCAACATGGGTCGATCATGCCCAAGCATGGCATGGACCTAGGAAAGTTTTGTCATTAGCCATGCTTGGTATGCTAGGTTAGAACCTCGTCAAGTCCTGTGTGCTGCATTTTCAATCAGGCGTGGGCTCAAGGCTTGGGTAGTGCCCAGCCTAAGCGCAGTGCAGTCGACAGGGACAAATCTTCTTAAGGGTTGTCTTGGGCTCTAGTCCAACCTAAAGATTTTTTTATTACTTATTGTAAAAAAGTTTTCACTATTAGATTTATTACACATTAGTTCCTTTTATAAGTTTTTTTTACTTAGCCCACCCCTTCCACACCCAAAGCCCAGCCCACACCTCCTTTTCCTGGATTTGTCCTTGGCAGTCAATTGATGATTGTAAATAGTAGGCGGACTTAAGTCATGATACTCTATTAAGCAAGTGTAAGATTGCCTTCTCTCCTACTAAATTGGCAAGCGTGCATCATCAAGAATATTCTATTTTGAGTTATTGGTCATTGAAATAGAAAAAAGAAAGTAGGAAAAACCAACATTATAAACATGAAGAAAATGTGAGGACGTAAAGGATGTGAATATAATAAAGTATCTAGCTACATATAAGGATGATAGAGTAAGCATGCACGGGAAGAACAGTAATTTTCATCTTCTAAAATTTCTAGCAAGTATTGTTACAATAAAGTATACTTGCCTTGAAGGAATGATAACTTCCTCCCAATTATCTCGGTGCACTTTTTTAACATGAAGAGTCAAAATGTTTTCAAGTTCCCTGCATTTGAATTCAAGGTTAATTATAGATTCATTTTCCTCTACAAGTCATGAATCCCAACTATTTGCAACTGATTGCATGGATTCATTTGTCTCTGCATACAATAATTATTAATACATGAAAGGACAACTTGGATAAGTATTTGCAAGTGAGATATTAGTGTATGTAATCAAATGCCACAGTCTTCCAAAATAAATGATCAAGAAGGTAAAAAGAATCATCCAAAAATAGTCAGAAAAGCATTCTCTTCCTTAGCAACAAAAAGTGAGAGAGAGATGAAAAGGATACTCAAATCTGTTAAATTGGCAAACCTCAAGAAGCATTACAGGCAGACTTCATATGTCAAATTAACAAACATGACAACTAATCCTCCATAGGGGATCAATAGGCTAAAGAATTGACAAAACAGGCTAGGCCACCCAACTCCTGCAAACTAACAGATGAACAATAGTGTTGTATAGTTTCTGCATACAGAATGTGCACAAGGAATCATTTGGTATGCTTCTTTTGAATAAGAACTGCTATACAACAGTTTATTAGGGTTTATATAATTGTAGTTTAGAGTTAATTAGCTTTTAGAGGGATTAATAGGGGTTCTACAGCTGAACCAGGAAGTGTAGGTGATGATCTAACTGTTGGGTTCAATATGGGGTTAGATTCCATGATTAAAAGTGGCTCACATGTGCACAATTCAATTTTTACTTTGGGATTGAATTGGTGACACAACTAGCATGTCATGAACTGCATTGCCACCCCTATGGGGAGCAGTAGCAGCCTCCAACTTTCTCTTCATCCGCCCTTCATCCAAATAAAATATCAGCCCACTCTTCACTTTTCTTGTTGCGAGAAACCCTTGTCATAGCCATTCATTGGTGGCATGTCCTAGTCTCCCTTGATAGTTTGAATTTTGGTGTTGTGTTGGTGGGTAGTAATTGAGGATTGTTCAATAGGTTAGTTCTTGGAGCAACCAATCAGTGACTGCTGAGTTGATATGCATTTTCAAGTGAGCTAACCAACGGAAGAGGTTAACCAATAGAGGATGTAGATTTTTACCCAGTTACCCCTATTTTGTGGTGGGGCAACCTCCACAATAGTTAGAAGTCATGGTTTGTGATGTTGGTTTTGATCTTTGTATCAATTGGAGTTATAGTGATCAAAGTATGAGGTGTGCTTCAACCTACAGGTGAAGTTAGAAATTGACAATTGTTTATGTGTTGATTGGATTAATTTTGGTGTTTGAATGTCCAGATGAGGTTGATGATGTAGACAAGGGCAATTTGATCATGATGACATTATGTTCGGATTTGATGATATCACGAGTATATATTAGTTACTATCCCATTATAAGAGGTGACTACGGTTGTAGAAGAAATCATAGGTAATATTGGGTCGAGATACATGACTTCTTATAGAAAGTTATCTAAAGTTGTAGAATCATGTTAGTGTACATGAACTAATTTTAAGGATAATTGCTTTAATTTTGTTAAATGATTGATTACAATGAAGTTATAATGTGCAGGGAAGCATGAACTGCAGAGTTAACTACAAGGCGTGGCTAATTAGTCGAGGTTATGTTTGAGCATGAATGGATCTAATTAGCAATTGGAACAAGGATTGAGGTTTACATTGTTTTAATTAGGGAATATGTATAAAATGGTAACTTCAAGGTGACTCATGAAGGTTTGACTTATGATATCATTGATTATCATATAACCATGATGTCTTAGGGTTTACACAATGTGCCGAATAATACTGAGAACTCAGTTCACTCTGTCACTATGTTGTTTTATATGCTTGGGTTTTTCTATCTGCATTTAATTCTTATATCTTCTTTGTTCATAGTATTGTTGATTTTCAATGATTTTCATAGATGTAAAAATCTTATAGATAATGTATCTTCATGCGACTATATAATAGAAAGATGTTATATGTTCATGCAAGGTCGTTACTCATTTCTTGTGTAACTATTTCCGCAAATTGTTGTGCAATGTGTATATGATATTTTACATGATATTATTTCATATGGTTTAATTCTTATTTTTGCTACCTTAATTTTTTGTATGCATTGCTTCCTAATAGCTAACACTCTGATCCATAAAATATGATGTCTTACTATATTCTTATAAAATTTTTTCCTTTAAGTCTAAGAGACACATGATGATCACATAAAGTTCCATAGACTAATTTCCTTTCAATCGTCCATTCTTTATCTTATTTTCTCTTCATAAATATCTTCTTGTTCAGAAATAAATCTAAGATATCTTAAGCTCTTACAAGAAGTTATAATTGTTCCCATGAATCTTATTAGTGAAACTTCATCTCACATATTAATCTATAATTTTACTTCAAACCCTAATTTTGGGAACTTCTTTCTTAATTACTAAATTTTATGTTTAATCTATTTATATTCTCATCAATCAACATTGTATAATCAGTAAAAGAAAAATACAAAGGAGACTTCATGAATATGATTTGTAGTTTATCTACTACTAAAGTAAAAATAATAGGGCGGCCTTAGAGTTAACCCGTGATGCACACTTGCAGTTAGAGAAAAATTATTTTTCACACTCCAATAGATCTAATAACAGTAATTGCATTATCATACATATATATATATATATGTGTGTGTGTGTGTGTGTGTCACATTAATAGTTACTAGACATCTCATTCTATTTAAAACACCAAACTAGTCATTTAGAAACACCAAGGATTGAAATCTCGAGCCGTTTCACTCGATACCAGTGAAAATTTTCATTCTACCAGTGAATCAACACCGGTGTTCCTACATGGATACCATCCGAAGGCGTCGCCCAAGCCCCGCGTGCCGTGGTCGGCGTGCCCAGTCGCGGTCGCAGATTTTTTTTAAAATTTAAATTTTAATAATCAACTACTAGCTATAGTTGAGATAATTTAAATAGGCTTATTTAGAACATCATAAAATTATCCTATTATTTAAAAAAAAATATTTTATTTTTAAATATTTAGATTAAATTTGTAATTTTTAGTTAATATATTTTATATTTTAAAAATATCAAAACACACCGGCATGGTACGATATGGTACCGAAACTGTATCATTCCGGTCCGGAACTAAAACTTCGGCATGATTCGATATTTTAAACCTTGAGAAACACCATTATATATATATATATATATTTTCCTTCTAAATCAACTATGATCATATGCACATCCTTCTTCCATTCTCTATAATTTATCATTAGTTGTCTTCTTAAATAAATACATATATACTTGATCTTCCAGTTTCAGATAACTATTTTTGGAAATGTTTGTCTCATCTCTCATTCTTCTCTTAATAACTCTTTCCTACAATTTCAAAATGACTTATAAACTCGATCCCTATATATAATAAAATCAGAGTATATTTGTATCGCCTTTATTCTTGTAAAAAGCTAACTAAAATTTTTTCCTCCATTCCCTCGAGCATCTTCTTAAGTCTCAAAAAGTTTATTGATACAACTTAGCTAACCAAATTATATGTTAATTCTTCGATCTCCTCCAAATTTCAATAAAAAGGAGAGATGATACAAGGTCTACATTTTGATTGGTATCAGTGAACTGATTTGTTTACTAACTTGTGTTGTCTGATAAAACCAACATGTAGCACTAATACCAAACAATCCAAATAGAGATTTAAATCATGCTTTATTTAGCTTGGTAGACAAGATTTCCAAATATAGCTATAGATCTAGCATTCAATTCAAGATCACATTTCGACTTTGTTCCACTAATATAAACACAAATCTAGATTCTGTTCTAGTTACTAGGAGTTATTTAACTTGACAAACTGTCAATTACATGACTGAAGTCATATATATTGACTTATACTTTTCCCTGACGCAAACAGAGAAATTCAGTGAACCAGAACAATCTTAAGCAATTGTAGCAGGCTAACCTTGATCCTTTAGTTTCAATGCATGGTGTACAGAACCATTCCTGGGTGCAGCTGTATGCAGCAAAGCTCAACTGTACAACAAAGCAAAATGATACAGTGCACATCTAATAAAATTTTAGGAAATAAATTTGAAAATAGCTCTCGTAAAACTACGACTGCTGCGATACATAGCAAAAGGTAGAAAATGTAGCTTCCAGAAACCAAATAATTCTAGTAGAAATATAGATTTATGAGTATACTAAAAACACGTTCTTTAGTGCTAAGCTGCTTCTCATGGAGTTTTTCAGAATAAGAATAATACTTTATTTGGTATTGGACGCTGTGCAAGGGATGGCTTATTTGGTATTGGACCCTGTGCAAGGGATGGCTTATTTGGTATTGGACCCTGTGCAAGGGATGGCTTGTTTTTTTCACGATTGTTGAAGTTGTATTTAACTTCAGCATCCATTCCTACAATCAAAGAATTAGAAAGAATAAGGTTCTCCTATAAGAAATGGTGCAAAACAAAATTGCAGGAAAATGTTAACAGTGGAAGCATATGAACAGAATATATTAGATTCTACAATTGCAAGAGAGTTCTCTATTCTTGTTTCTAATCTGACATTTTCTAGCTAACTACTGCAGCTTGGAAGTACCAATGAAATGATAATGATTCCGTTTTGGATGTTAGGGATAAGGTGTAGAAAGACGAAGAAGGACCAAATCACAATCTAAGAATCAAGAAAATATTTGAGGAAAAAGGACCAAATCACCATTGACAGAGAAGCTGTAAGGAGAGGAAAATCACTGGAGTAGGAGCCTTTCAAACTTGTTACTTAGAGATTAAATCTCATAGGAATCAGGATATGAAGAAAGATATTGCAACACCTCCCATTCTGTCTGACAACTCCAAAAGAAAGTCGATCATGGTAAAACAAAATGTTTTTGTAACCTACTCTACTGTCCTTGTTATTTATTTCCGCTTATTATGTCTAGATGCCTAGAGCCATTCTTAAATGGACAATTCCAACAACAACTAAGCCTTTATCCCACTAAATGGAGTCAGCTATATAGATCCTCTAGATCTATACATAACGTTTGTCTACATTTATATTGGCTAACAATCTAACACAATCCTCCTCCTTTGTTCGGGCTTAGGACGGGCCATGACAAAGTTTATTCTAAATGGACATTAACATGGTTATTTGGGACACTCGAGTAACCAGAGCTTGTGGATTCATCTCTAATGAAATGATGAAGAACCATTACAAGAATGTGAAAGTTATCCAATACATAGCCTAACATGTTTCTGAAGTGGTTTAGATTGGTTTTAAGCTGTTACCAGATTACTCCACTGTTAATGAATCAATAAGATAATTATAGGAAACATCTTCAAATACCAATGCTGAAGTATTTGTAGAAAACTCCTCCATCTTTAGATAAATTTGCAGGCAATTCTGTTTGCATGTCCACACTCTGTAACAACAACATTGTCCTATTAACATATAGTGTAATTGAGTAAATTAAGTAAAATTTTGCAATAATTTTTCAGCATGTAGAAACTGCATATTGAAACAAGTAGTACTCAAAGTAGTGCGGATAAGAAATGAATACATACACGAGGACAAGCAAACATCAAAGAAGAAAACAGCAAGTTTGGTGCAGAATGACTCATGTGTGAACATGACTTCAAACATCAAAGAAGAAGAAAACAGCAAGTTTGATGCAGAATGACTCGTGTGAACATGACTTCAATACCAAAAATATCTTTAGCATATGAAATGCCTACTAGAAATTCAATTTGATTGAATATTTTCAAAATTATTTCTAGTTAGAGAGTGTTTGTAATAAGTACAATAAAATTTTTAATTTATTATTAAAATACATCATATATATACAAGAAACAGTCGCTTTAAGGGATGCATGAAATTCATTTAATTAAATATTCATTTTATTTAAAGTAATATCACAATCCACTTAGTTCTTATATAGTACATAGGTTTAAAATTTCAAACCAAAGTTTTAGTCTTTGGCCAGAATGATATGATTCGGAATAGTATCGTGTCATCTTGGTACAATTTTGATTATAAAATAATAACATAATTAATTTTAATATACATTGACAATTTATTCAATTTTTGCATGTAAAAAAGCTAGAACAAGTGAACCCTTCTCTAATCCTCTGTAAACTTAGCATGTTTTACTTAAACTTCTACAAAATTAAAGTATTTTCAAATTTCAAAACCCAAGCCCGAGAAGCTTTCATTGTTGAAGATGCAATTTTGTTTGAAATGAATTGGTATTTTTATTAATTTATGTAACTGTGTTTAAATTTATTTATGAGCATTTTAATAGAGCATTAAATATCA
>JBBMKF010000095.1:5726707-5739219 GCA_037834155.1 Curcuma caesia | reverse complement strand
AGCCCGTGCGCGACGTGTTTCTTTTCTTCCCTCGTTCGCTTCTCGCTGTCTCGTTGGGCGGCCGGCTAATTTCCAGCGCATGCGAATTAAATCAAAAAAAAAAAATCTTTTATTCCATGCGATACTAAAAATTGAATATCCACGAGCACAAATCGACCTCCAAATTTGAAGAGTGCCACGTGGACGGTGATGGGTCGAGTCAATTCGTGATCGCGATATGGGCTGTGTCGTCTCGTGCACGACGACGACGCGACAGCGAGTGGCGACGCGGCCCGTGCGCTGACTCGACGCAGAAAAAAGTTTGGTTACAACTGCTATGCACGCGTCCTCATAATATGTTTCCCAAGTATATGATTGGTCTGAATAATTTTCCACCATTTGACTTGAATCCGATCGATTTAAGATTTTAAGTGCATTATATTATTGAACAGTGGGCTCGTGATATTATTATTTGACATTAAATAATATTTTGACTATTCATGTCGGGAAATTTTATACTATTCTGTAAAATAAAAAATAAAAAATAACTACTGACGCATAAATGCGAATAAATAGATTCTTTTGGAGTTGTTAGCAAATAATAAATAAAAGTATGGATAAAGAGAAATGGGCATCCTGTCGGTGGCTGTAGCCGATTATAGTGACGTAACGGGAATTAAAAAAATGTATACAGCATTTTTCTTGTTTTACTTTGTGTGGGATTTAATTTAATTCACGAAAAAAACATGTTCAATTTTCATTAAAAAATTATATCTTTATTTAAATCGTTTTGATGAAATTAAACCCTTCTTGAGTGTTATTTAATTTTTTAAATCTTGATTAGTTTTAAGCAGCTAATAATCTCAATTTTGATATATGACCTTGTTAGGATGCAATAGTTGGCTGGTCGATTTGATAGTATATTTTAATTATTTAAAAGTAAAGATAAAATAGCTGATAAAAGACATAGTTAATAGATACAAGACTGAGATGATGACATAATACAAGACTTGACTTAATAGTTGCCCCTCTAAAATTTGATTGATTGATTTCAAGCTAAGTATCAAACGAAAGCTTATCTTGGATAAGATTCGATGTTGCTTCTCGTAGTGGTAAAATGTTCAATGATTTACCAAAGTATTCATTGTTCAAATCTCAATTACAATTATTGAACACAGAGCCGTGCTCGCTTCCCAATTAAAAAATGATTGAAATTGTTACACGCACATATAAAAATATATCCTTTCATTAAATTGAATCGGACCACCCTGAAAACAACTTATTTATAAACAAGATTATTGATGTGAATCTTATTACTTTGAAGAGAAATGATATGCAACATGAAAAAAATATAATATGAAACCAACAGGATACATTCAACTGCATAGATATGGATTCCATTGCATACAGTATGTCATGTTGATTTCATGCTGCATTTTTTCATGTTACATATCATTGCTCTACTTTGAAACTCCAATGATCTGACATAAAAATATGATCAAGAACGGGTAATGAAAATGCTGCTATAAGCTTTGAATGTCGATATTTGTAGATGAATTGGTCAAAGATCAAAGAGCCAATCAATGAGATGCATTCAAATAAAGAAATAATGATCTGTAAAGAACTGATAAGACACGAGCATGCCAATGTTGAGCTCAATCAATCTCCAATCATTCTAATGCATGTAATCTAAGAAAAAGTATGAAAAAGCTGGTGCCTTGCTTTTCTCCCCACTGCTCTCATCGTCAACTAAATCAACTCCCCCATCATTTCGTCTTTTCACACACCCAAAAATAAACACACAACAAAAAGAAAATTTTAATTTAATAACATCGTTAAGATCCAAAAGCCAAAACTGAAAGCAGAGCAGAATTGGAGTCAGCTAAGGTAACTATACTTACTCACTGCTGCAAGAGCTTTCTCCTTAAGATGAACAGTGGTCGAGCCAACTCTTGATGCTGTAAAGCTGTAAATCTTCCGCCCATGGTACTGAATATTCTCCCAATGATATAATAAATACCGAGTGATGCGTGTAAGACCAGGCCATGTTTTTTCTCCTTACTGCATGCAATTAAGTGTTTTAGGCAGGGAAAAAGACACGAAATGCAACGTCAAGTCTGGTGGCTGTATTTATAATGCAGTGGTGGAGGATTTCACATCTACTTCTTTTCCCTCATCCAGATCTCCCTCCTCTTCCAAATTCTCTCCATCTCCGCGATTCTTTCCCTTAATTTGCACTTTTGGGAGTGGTTCTTGTGTCCCCCTGGTTTCCTATTACTGAGCTTTTTTGTTTTGATTCTGGTATTGTTCAGTCTGATAGTGTCATCTTCAAGTCTTATTCTATGTTTTAATTTGTAGTTTTTGGTTTTCTCTGTGTATAAATCATGGACTATCCCTTGAGATCGATCCATGAGCATACTACCTTTTCCCCCTCTGCTTTGGAATAATTTAATAGTGCTCTCTCTCTTTGTTTTTGTTTGATCTGATATCTGTAACTCGTTAATGGCCCCGATAGGTTTGGAGAACGATATTAAGCCAAAAAGATGATGAAAGGGATGAGAATAACCCAGCAGCAGCAGCACGAGTTGGCGATGGTGGAAGAGAACATGTCCAATCTCACCTCTGCTGCCTCCGGAGAAGCAAGCTTCTCCTCTAACAATCCAGTTCAAAACAAGAAAAAGAGGAACCTGCCAGGAAATCCAGGTCAATTTAATTTTCATCCTTTAATTCTCCTTTCGAATCACTAATTTTAGTAGTTTGGTAATGAATTCAGACCCAGAGGCTGAGGTGGTGGCATTGTCCCCCCAGACCCTGATGGCCAGAAACAGGTTTTTGTGCGAGATCTGCAGCAAGGGATTCCAAAGGGAGCAGAACCTGCAGCTGCACCGGCGAGGCCACAACCTGCCGTGGAAGCTGAAGCAAAGGAAGGAGATGGTGAGGAAGAAGGTGTACGTGTGCCCGGAGGCGAGCTGCGTCCACCATGACCCTTCCAGGGCTCTTGGGGACCTCACCGGGATCAAGAAGCACTTCAGCAGGAAGCACGGCGAGAAGAAGTGGAAGTGCGACAAGTGCTCCAAGAAGTATGCCGTTCAGTCCGACTGGAAGGCTCACTCCAAGATCTGTGGCACCAAGGAATACAAATGCGAGTGTGGCACCCTTTTCTCGAGGTAATTACCATACATCTACTAATTCAAAGATAATCAACCGATCATATGTCCAATTATATATATATTGATGCAACTCTACCATTCGTTGAAGGAAGGATAGCTTCATCACTCACAGGGCCTTCTGTGATGCACTGGCAAAGGAAACCGCAAGTGTCAAGCATCACCAGTCTCCACTGCAATTTCCTCAAGATTCGCCCTCCTCCCTCCTCCACCTCCAGCAGCAGCTCCCTCCATGGCAGGGATCCTGTAGCTCTGGTTTGACCAAATTAGACCAGCTCACTAATGCTGCAACGATCTACCATCCTCCAGCCAACTACAATCTATCCCCTCACATGTCAGCCACTGCACTGCTTCAGAAGGCATCTGAGATGGGTGCAACCATGAGCAGACCTTCAAACTTGGCCCAAATGGCACTTCCTCGCTCTATCAGTTCATCTGCAGTGTTTGTTGGCCATGGTGGGCGTGTGGAAAACATGGTTATGAGCTCTCTGACATCAACCACTGCTCCAGAATTAATGGATGGCTCTTGTTTTAAGGATGCATTTGAGGGGATGGAGGGAATTGCATGTCATGGAGTGACAAGAGACTTCTTAGGGTTACAGGGACTCCCACAAAGGAGCATCTTTAAACTTCATGGGCTGGAGCAGCAGCAACAACAAAGTAAGAAGCCATGGCATGGTTAATTAGCGACACAAGCATATGGAGTTAGTTTAGTATTTAGTTTACAGTTAAAGAGATCTAGCACACCCAATAATTGGCGGCCTTGCCTATTTTATTTACTACATATATAAGACATCGAGCACATAATTAAGCATATATTTTATTAGGGTCATATTATCAATAGGGGGAAAAATGTAGACTGACACAGCTGGAGGCGTTTTTCAGTTAATTAATTTTCACCTCATACTCTCTCCTTTCTGTTGGATATATGACTGCAAATCTAGTAAATGGCTAAAACATAAGGTCCCTATATGAATACAATATTGCTGCTATCGAAGGAATACATCTAGGCATACCTAATGAATGGGTTGATTTTCAATTTAATACGTTGTTTCTATCGGAGATCAAGGATATAGATCAACTATCGATGAGTTATCTTTGAGGTTGATGGGCTCTAATGATTTGATGAAGGATGATTTTGTAGATCTTTGTAAAATTCAATGAGAGTTAGAATAGAAGTCAAGACAAAGCATACCTTAACTTAATTAAACAATCAAGTAAGGACTTTAAGGGTAGAAAGTAAAAAGTAAAAGAAAGATTTTTAATGGTTTGTCTGTGTATCTATGCTCGTGAAAGTGGGTTCTCTTTTATACTATCTACTGGGAGTATGAACCCACATTTAAGTTGTGGAACTACCACGCAAATCCACACGCTCATATTCGTACCCCAACCACTCCACGTCCTTCGTTTATCATGGTATCCATATTCCCTATGATGTTGAAGAAGTCTAGCATAGCCGAGCTGAAAGAGTAGGGCATGACCGAGTTGAAACATGAACTCCATGTTCAGACTGTGAGATTGCCACGTAGATCCACATACTCTTATTCATATCTCAATCGCTCCATGGACTCCGCTTATCACAACATCTGTATTCCCCATAATTAAAGGGGGTTAGTGATCGCATTTGGAGGTATCCGAAAGGAGTCTAGTTGAAAGAGTCGGATGTGATCGAGTTAAAGTAGTAAGGCATGATCGAGCTGAAAGAGTCTGACAAAGTCAAACTGAAAAAGTCAGAAAAAGTCGAGAATGGCCGAATTAAATTAATCAAATACCTATTAAGCTTGCCTCGACATACTGAAGCGCATCTTGACTTAGCATGTTGACACCTCAGTGCTTTGATTGACCTGCTTGGATCGACCTTGTCCAGAGATAATCTTCTTTCCTCTTTGACTTACAATCCGCTTGTATGTTACTTGTCCCCGCCACATATGCAATTCGACTAATTCATCAGCTGGTCTTATCGATGAATTAATGAACTAGAAACCATTTATATAAAAGAAAAATAAAGAAGGAGGTGAGTCCACAGTTAAATGGGCTGAAACACAGCAACACCGTACCATGCAAACTGAAGAATGAAAATCCTGTGGGAAAGGGCTAACGACAGAGTGCGGCGGCCTCGTGTCGACAGTCTCGCTCAGAAAACTTCCTACGTTGACAGATCTATGAACTGCATGCTGTGCTCCGCATTGACTTCACCCTCTGAACCAGTCGCCACGATGTCGACATGGTTGCGTCACGCAGTGCAATGGCTCCGGTGAAGCCACGCACTCTCCTCGCCGTAATCCGAGTACGGCGATCGGATCCCGTCGGCAACCTGTGTCAACCTTGTTGTTTTCTTTTACTGGATGACATTTTTTTTATTCCCAGACGATGACAACATGTTCCTTGCCTCCTCCTTCCCCTCTCCGATTCTTCATATATCCATCAATTTCTTCGAGGATTGGGTATCTTTATAGATCACCGATGTTTTTCTTCGAGGTATGGCTATCAACTGAAATGGTTATCGGTTTCTTGTGGAAAATCGATGGGCTAATTAGGGGGTTTTGTTTCTTTACAGGATTTCAATTTTTTGTTCCCCTTTACGCGATTATTCCGCCAGCGGTTGAGCTTTTTTTGGGGTAAATATTGTTCATTCTTTTTAAAATTTGTTTCATGAAATTGCTGTCTTGATCAGCATTGAAGAGACTGATTGATTGTGGTGAAGATGGCATGTCTGCATCGACGGCGACGACCAACTGCCTCGCCGCCGAGGCGGAGGTAGATGATTGCCGGGACGATGACGTCGCGCTACGGCTGAAGGTGGCAGCTTTCGCGGCGATTCTTGTGGCCGGTGCACTGGGCGTGGCCATCCCCCTTGTCGGCCGTCGGCTGCAGACCGACGGGGGCGTCTTCGTCTTCGTGAAGGCGTTCGCTGCCGGCGTCATCCTCGAGACAGGGTTTGTGCACATGCTCGACGCCGCGGAGTCTTCGTTCTCGAACCCATGCCTCCGGCACTCCCCTTGGCAGGCCTTCCCCTTTTCCGGCTTCGTCGCCATGCTGGCGGCGCTGGTCACCTTAGTCGTTGACTTCGTGAGTACCCAGTATTACGAGCGGAAGCACCAGGCGGAGGCGCCACCATCCGCTTCGGGGATCGCTGTCGTTCCATCGGCGACGGACGAAGGGTCCACGTCGACGGGGAGCGACATCGTCAGGGTGCACGCCCACTCGGCGAAGCACCGCCATAGCCACGCGAATGCGCACTTCGACGAACTACCCACCCGCCACCATGGCCACGACCACGACCACGAGGAGGAGGATAACCAGGGCGGTTCCTCTCACGTACGGCAAGTGGTGGTATCCCAGGTATGCTCAGTTATCCAAAACTCCATGAACGAGGCATGCAATGATGAACTATCGAATTCTGCATCTCTTCTAACGTCTAGATTTTGGAGATGGGAATCGTGTCTCAGTCGGTAATCATCGGCCTCTCCTTCGGCGTGTCGCAGAACCCCTGCGCCATTCGGCCGCTGCTGGTGGCGCTCGCCTTTCACCAATTCTTCGAGGGCTTCGCATTGGGCGGATGCATTTCCCAGGCGCAGTTCAAGAAAGCGGCGGCAGCGGTGATGGTGGGGTTCTTCGCGGCGACGGCGCCGCTGGGGATCGCGGTGGGGGCGGGCGTGGCCTCGGCGTACGATGCGAGCAGTCCGGCGGCGCTGGTTGTGGAGGGGCTGTTGGACTCGACGTCGGCGGGGATTCTGATCTACATGGCCTTGGTGGATCTGATTGCTGCGGATTTCTGATCTACATGGCCTTGGTGGATCTGATTGCTGCGGATTTCTCGAGCCAGACGGCGAGGTGCAACGTGCGATATCAGGTAGCGTCGTACCTTGCGCTATTCGTCGGTGCCGCGGCCATGTCGGCCCTCGCAATCTGGGCTTGACAAGGGACGAGTGAACGCGTGTCCATTCGGCTTCAGTTTTTCAGTATTCAGATTCAACCTTCTAAATTGCCATTGTTGTCATCACTTCGATCTCTATCGAGAAAAGCTTGCTGCTCGCTCACGTTGTATTTTTTTTTTTATCATGATTTACGCTCTTATCAAACACTAGACAATTTAAAAGCTTTTACACAACAAATTCAGGCAAGTTATAACAAAATTAAAGCGAATGAAATTTACACAAACAACAAGAAAACAGGAAAAAGAATTCCCAACGTTCAACAAATCCTTCGATCCTTTTGAAGTTGTACAAGTCTTCGTCTTTGCCTAGATGTTCCATTTCCCAATCTTGATGCGGAGCTTTACTTTGCAGTCTCCGCCCGTAGACACCGCCGCCGCAGTCGCCTTCCTCCTTGAAACGGCGGCGTTGATCCCCTCGCACAGCACTTTGATCCCAATCTTCTTGGTTTTCAGATTCCCGATCTTGACCCCAGCTTTGGTGCGCATCTCCACGTCCACCATTAAGCTGGTGCTCTTCCTCAGATCTGCGGCCTCCGCCGCCTCCAGCTGCTGCCTGCCGCTCGCCACTGTCGCGGAGAGTATCTTCGTGCTCCGCGCCTCCTGGACGAACCCCTCGAACGTGCCGTCTCCCACGTCGACGCCGCTGCCGGAGGCAGCGACGACGGAGACGGAGATGGGGTCGTAGACGAAGACGAGCTTCTTGTTGGGGTTGCGGACGGTGACATTGAGGTCGATCCTGGAGGCGATCAGCTGTCCCGCGGCGGAGACGTTGAGGGCGGCGACGCGAAGGGAGGCGATGGAGAAGGCGGGGCGGTGGGGGCGATAGACCGCGTAGAAGATGCCGACGGCGATGGCGGCGAGGAGGATGAGGAGGGCGAGCAGAGCGACGGAGCAGAGGCAGCAGGAGCGGCAGAGGCCTCGGCGTGCGGAGGAGGAGGAGGTGGATTTGCTGGCGGCTTTGATTTGGGATTTCGTGGGTGGGAAGGAGGCAGATCGGGGCGGCGGTGGTCGGAGGTCGGGCTTGGACCATGGGTTGACAGCTCGATCCGCCATCGCTCCTCCTTCAACTTCTTGGAGATAATTCGGAGAGGAGCTGCTTATTTATTTGTGTGTGTGCGCGCGCGCGAAAAAGAGCGAGTGAGGAAGAAGGTGATGAAAACAACTAGTCAACTGCTGGATGGAAAGATCGCGCCCACTCAACAAACGCTGGCAACGTTTTAAATTACGCCAAGAAATTGAGGAAAATATTTGAGTATCTTAATATTTTGAATAATTATAAATTTTCCTAGATGAATGATTATTTATTCATCTTAAATGGAGTACAAGTAAGATGGAAAGAACAACCTGCCGAAAACGATTGGCTGCGTGATCCAACAACCGAGTCCCGATCATAATCCATTTGATTTCTTAAACTCTAAGCGAATACCTCAAGTTTCATGTTACTCGAGTGGGATGTTGCAACTGATCAATTAGGCCGCCCATTCTTCTCGATTGTAACATATAATCGTAATATCAATTATGTGGGACCGTTTGAGTAACAGATTTTACCTTTTGCTGATGTGTGTTTAAGAACTAGACAATATGAATATATGAAACCAAGCTGAAACAATATATAGATTAAATTATTTATTCAAGAGCAACTAAGTAAATAATAAAATGTTGATAAAATAAGTTGATATGATATGAATGTTCAAAGGCGACCAATCAATAGATTTAATGATTAGAAGAGTTAAATTTTTTAGAGTGAAAGATGTAAAAATAGAGGAAGGCAAAAGGAAGCTTTAGACAATGTGAAAAAAAATAATTTAATTAATTTGTAATATTGCCTTGCACTCCAAATAGTTGGGACAAATACAACTAGAAAATGTTGATGAAATTTTAAAGCAAAAGATGTTGTTTATGAGAAATATTACATTTGGCCAAGTTTCTGTAATGAACTCGACGATATCATATGCAATGTCCCCTTGCACATCAATCTGTTCTTTCTCAGTTGGACCCTGAATCGGTAAATAGACATAAGTGTTAGAAAAAGCAAAATTAATTCCCATATCAACGGGGAAAAATGCCAGATCACCTTGACAACAGAAGCTCCTGTAGCAAATTTTTTACCTAGCTTCTTCGATGCATTACTTAATTTTATACCTAAAAGAATTGAATTAAATAATCAATTATATCAGCAAATGAGGGTTATAGATGTTCAGATTTTACAGGTCTCAGATGAAGGTGGAAATTGAAGTTCTTTACTATCACTCACCAAATAGGTCTAGGCCGTTCAATGACAATTTCTTGCTTCTCCTAAATGGAAGAAGCTAGCTATGATTAACATATTATTGCATAAGATGTCAAGATTAGAATTTAAAGAAAATAAAGACAGAAAGAAAACATCTACTTCCATCAAAATCTCTAAAATGCTTTAAAGATATCTAGATAATATTTAGGATGCCCGCTAATGACCAGCAAGTAATGCTTACTTGCATAAAATGATCGACATTAATATTTATGAAAACTATTTTCATCAATTTCCCTTTTGATCTGAAGCTTCGGGTCATTAAAATTCAGAAAATTATACAATCAGTTAAATATTTAGATCGATCCATGATAACAGAAAAACCAACCAATTTTGATTATTTGTATATAGCTATATGATCACTAAAAAATGTTGCATAAACTTAAGGCCATCCACCAACTTCATTTGCCAAAAGATATTGGACAAAAATTTCTGATATGGAAGTGAAGAACAATCCATCCTAAAATGTTAATCACTTAGGAGAACATTTCTATGGATGCACATCAGGGACCTAATACTGCACTATGGGCATGGGGTACTCTAGTTCCAAGATTCACAATTATGATTATGAGAAACTTTGCATCAATAATATGGTGAAAACACAAATGAAATTGCTTTAAACTAATCACTTATCATTGGGCAAGAGTCACCGCTCAAGCCAACATAGTTCACTAGACAACATTATGCAGGCAATCTTAAAAGAGGTTAACTTTACAACAATTTGATGGATAACAACTTAAAATTACTAGACCAATCCGATAAGCTTTTTGGTTGTAGCCAATCAAAGATTCTGAAACATAAACACAACCAATTCTTACCCTAGTAGATTTTGCGTACAGAACCATATTCAGTAGGAGAAGAAAATTCTTTGGTCGAGAAACAAAAACATTGCATCTCAGTGCAGATATTAGGGCAAACCAGAGTTTAAATAGCTCACGTTCTTCTTTATCTTACCACCAGGAAGACGCTTCACTTCTTCTTGCTTAGGCGTTGGAGCACTACCTGTGAGGAAACGTTCAAGTTCAAAATATGTGAAAATAAGGCTCGTACAACGATTGTGATACTTAATAGCTACTTGGAAGCAGAATTCAGGTGGCACTAAAAGAAATAGACATTAAAAAAAAATCAACATGGTATCAACAACCTCTCGGGAATCCAAATTTAACTCTGGCCTAGAAACAAAGTCATTCCATATCATACCTTTTGATTCTTTTTGCAATGTTCATTAACAAATCAATAATATATATTACGTAATAAGCAATCATCAATATTTTTTGAAAAACAATGCATCAGAAAAACTAGTGTCCATTTTCAACGAAACGGATCGAAATGAAGAACGGCGCAAGAAGAGGCATCTTTGAAGTACCTGAAGAAACTGAAGGACAGGCACTCGCATCGCTCCTTCCAGCGTCACTAGGGCTAAGTATTCGGTAAAAATCGAACCGAATCGAATAAATAAAAAATCGAATAAATTAATTTTTTTTTGAACAAATTGAATCGATCGAATTTTCTAATAAAAATCAAACAAACTAAATCGATATTTTATCGATTAATTCGGTTAAAATCCGATTAACCGAATTAACTAATTTATTTAAATATTATAAAAATTTTATTAATTAATTAGATTTAAAATTTATAAATTATTTTTTTTAATTTGAATAATTCAGTTTATTCGATTTAACTGAATAAAGAATTTTAAACTCGAATCGAATTAACTATTTTTTTAAAAAAATAACTAAAATTCTGAGATAACTGAATTGAATTTTTTAATTCGATCGGTTCCATCAATTTATTTAGTTTAATCAAATTTTTTACTCACCTTGAGCATCAAAAAAGCCGATATGACTGCATCTGCTGAGCGGACTTGTCAGTATCCGATTCCTCTAATGACCACATTTTAGGAGTAGTGAAGGATTGGAAGGTAGAAAGGTGTAAGGGTCAAGGAGGATACCTTTGAGGAGATCGGGGTATAGATTTGGGGAGTGAACGCAGAGCCAGGGCTTGCACTTCTCAAAGTCAGGACCGTACTCGCAGTACTCGGCGGGCAGGCCGCAGACACCGCAATAGAGGACGCGCACCGGCTGCGGCTTGTTCGCCCACGGCGTCGACGGCAAGGGAATTTTTGCGATAGGAGAAAATATTAAGGGGGCGTTTGGTTTTCCCTTTTTTTTTTTGTTAGAAATTATTTTTTACTATGTATTTTCCAACTTCATTCTCTTCTCTAAAAAATTATTTTTAAAAAAAATAAAAAATAATAAAATATTATTTTTTTTATAGAGAACGAAAACTGCGATTGAGAAATATTATTCTCTGCTTTCCAAATTTATATCTGATATTGCAAACTCATTTCATAACTCTTTTTTTTCCGACTTTGGTTGCAATTTCGACCCCCAACAACTTAGATATCTTCGCCTCGCCCTCCACGAACCCGACACCTCCAGTGGGAACCGCAGTGCTGGTGCTAAAAATCGAGTCTTTCTTCTATTTCCTATAATGCGAAGAGAAAAGGAGCAGTCTTTGGGGGTCGAAAGTAGCTCTCAGTCTCGAAAGTGATGGAGTTCTCTCCTCTAAGTTAAAGTCGAGGACCAGGAAGGCAAAATAGACGGCGACGAAGGCGAGTCGGCGGTGGAGGGGTTGGCAAAAGATGCGAGCTTGCGGTGCGGGAGGCAGCGAAAGGAGGCTCTATGCTGAGATAACCCTTTCCATGATTTCAAGCGGGCGACACTGAGGGATATTCGAGTAGCAAAGAGAAGGTTGAATAAATTTGAGAATTCAATAACTAGAACCTAACCTCGGAATCGTTACGAGATCATAACAAATCCTTTTTTACTAGTCCTATTCAAGGGATAGGAACAAGGAAAAAGCATTCAAGGAAGAAGATCGAAATGTAGGAATTGATCCGTCGACGCAAGCAATGTGTTGGTGAGATAGAAGTTTTCATGGTCACGTCTCAAAAATAAACTATTTGATCCGATTTACTTAGTATTTTATCCCTTAAATATTTTATTTTCTTTTTAAATTTTTCATCAAATTATGTTGATCCTCTTTTAATTTTTGATTATATATTTGATAAATTGTATTTTTATTTTTTTATAATTTATATATCTACTTCTTCAAATTAATTAATTTTAATTTATTTTTC
>JBBMKF010000095.1:5654096-5676925 GCA_037834155.1 Curcuma caesia | reverse complement strand
AAGCAAGATCTGATCATGACAGGTCTCCATTTTAGCTATTGTAACCATTTATGGTCTCAAACTGGTTCTTGTAATAACCTGCCTTGTAGTAACTGGTCAGATACAACCTAGTAATTTTAAAGTAATTTTCAAAAGGATGGACATTTTTACTTTCCATAAGCTTTTACTAAACAGTGGCTTATAATTACAATTACTTTTCTACTTAATGGATGTTGCATTCATTTATTTGATATCAACGAGGATGTAGAAGCAATTGATAACTGTTAAAGTTTGAGGGTTCAATTGGAATATTTTTTTCATTTGTATTTGTTAACTTTTCTATTTTTCTTTTTTATTTGCCAGCTGAAATTCTATAAAAATATATATATATATAAGAGTTAAAAGTACTTTAACAAGAGGCGTAAATGAGACGAGACTGTTCATGAGTTTTTTTGAGTGGATTTAAAAAATATTTGATTTATAATTGAAATTATTGAATTTAAATATATTTGATAATTTTTTAAAGTTAAATTCAAACTTATAATATTTTATTTAATTATTAATGAATTATTTGTGAGTCAAATTCAAATTAAATTGTATTTATTTTTATATAATTTTATTTTAAATTTATTAAATTAAAATATGAATAATTTAAATTTAAATTATTTCAAGTTTGGATAATTTTAATCAAATTCAAGTTAAAATCATTTGTATTTTCCAATTGGGAATCAAATTAGAATATCGTTTATAATTTTCAAATTTGAATTCGAATATTAATATTTTATACTATTTAATTTGATTTAATTCGTTTGTACTCTTAATTTGAAAGTGACTAAAATTTTAAAGGACTTTTTTATAAATTAGTCCAAACTGTAGGAAAGGGCATCATTATACGTACGGCAGGAGCCAACAAATTGAGCCTGAGTCTTATTTTTGATTGCGGCGCGGCAGCGGTAGGCGGCGGCGGCAGCTGCAATGGGCGGCAAGGGGCAGCGACGGAGGGAGAAGAATTACAGATCCGCTCACGGAGGTGAAACGCGGCTCCCTCCTCCTCCCAGCCTGAAGGAGTTAGATGCTATTCCCTTCAAGCTCCGCAAAATCATGGAGCTCAGGAACGGGAACTTCTCTGCAGCCAAGCAAGGTAGCAGCTGTTTTCACAAATTCCTCACATGCAGTTCACTAGTTCTTCCATATTTTCCCTTTCCTGTTGATGTTTTGACCATGTTTATTTTTTAGGGCACGCGCCAACTTCCAAAGACAGCGGAGGCCAGAAGAGAAAGCCAATAAGCGACTGCGACTCTGAGAAGAACAAGGTAAGGATAATAATCAAATACGTTAAATCTTTGTGTTTATTTTTTGCTTGAACTTTGTGAATTTAAACATTTCTTTGCATTTGATGCAAGATTTTCTCGTCACCCTATATTGTTATTCCTCTGGCTTTGTATCATAGGGTTTATGTACGCAATAAGCATGTTTGATCTGTAACAGCATGGACTATCAAATATTGGTTGATAGGGTTCTTGGTATTGTAAAAATGAAGACTTGAAGAGGGTTCTTGTTCGAGATTGATTGGAGTAATAAATCAAACCATATTCAAATGATGTGTTTTTGTATGTTGCTATTAGTAAGCTAGTACAGACCATTGATATTTAAGCAAAAATACCGAAGCACTTTAGATGTATGACTGCATGATATTTAAGCATCCTTAAGAAGCCTCAATTTGCAACGTGGTAGTAAAGGAGTAGAGAACTCCAGTCTTTTGTCTTTGTCTCTTTTAATATGACTTTTAACATATCAAGCCCAACATCGTTAGAGAGACTAACTATACCATCTTAATGCCAAGAGGAGTCCAATCCAACAAAAAATGCTAATACAACTTAGGTGGAAGACCTATTGATATCCCGTTGATAGTCAAGCATGCATAAGGAGTCTCACTTAGCAATGTGAGACTAGAGGAATGAAGTTTTGTCTTCATTTTTTTTACTTACTATAGGATGTCTTTTTGTAAAAAAATAAATGATAATCTAGGTGTCTGAGCTTTGCCCGACTAATCTTGAAGGTAGATGACCTTTCCTTTGGTTTGCCTACTGGGTAAATCTAGGATGCCTTTTTGTACCCAATATTGTTAGTGGAGAGAGACTGACTTCGATACCATCTGAAGTTCAAGAGGGAGACAAATGCAAACCAAGGTAGTAGGTGGTGATGTCTAAATATTTAATCTTAAGAAGTTTTACGTATCAATTTGAAACACAATGTGAGGTTAAAAGGAACCAAGTTTCTTTGTTGCCCTTCCACCTTTTCTTTATTATGTCTTTTAACATGCCGCTGTAGGTTCAAGTATCCAATATGGCTAATTAAGGCCTGACTCTTCACAAATAATGGATTCAATGAAATGGTTCCTCCAAAATCCAATGCACTCACCGAATTATTATCTTCTAGTTCAATTTGTTATTGTTGTGTGAGATACTTCTGCTAATTAAATTGCTCTTTTCAAATCCTAGTCAATTTCTAATTCATCTTTATAACCCAGAGAATTCTGTCTTTCGTTCAATGTTCATGCAGTTCCTGCAATAACTTTTGTACTTTAGTTGGGTTGATTTCTTATTGAATTTAATTGATACTGTAATTACAGAAATTGAACAAAAATGAGTCTTCATCTACTTCAAGTTCTGTAAGCAAAGAGAGCATCCTGGCAATAAAGGACAACCATTTAAATAGTGATGATGCACTTAAAACTCAATTCTTAAATGGTGAGGGAAAGGGGAAACAAAAAAGAAAGGTGCCTAAGGACCTACGCTTTGTGGACATGGATCAAGTTGCCGGTGTCTCAAGGAAGAAAAAGCGCAAAGAGTAAGTTACTGCTTAAGTTTTATTAAATCTGGATGAATCCATATCTTAGATGAAAAATGGGATAATTTTAAAATTCCCTGTACATATTGATTTCTTTGGAAGCTATATATTTCCTAAGATTTCATTTTAAAAAACTTTTCAATGTTCATATGTGCCTTTTTCTTTGATCCTAAGTTATTTTGAGACAAAGAAGAAGAAAAACAAAAAGCCCAAAATTGATGATGTTCGGGACTTTCCTGGTCGTGAAGAGATAGAGTTTGGTGAAGTTGTTCAAGCTCCGCCTAAACTATCTGTTCCTAAGGTAGGATTTCAAGTTCGATATCAACTTATGCATGCATTTGACGGAGACCCGAAAGAGCTGATGCAACATGCTGTTGTTCTGTTTTTCTTTTTATGCAGAGATCCACGAAAGGACCTCTTGATGCTTTTCATGAAAGAGTAAGATTAGAAACAATTGAAGCTTACAGAAAGAATAGAGGATGGGCATCCAGGCCTGGTGTCCATATTCCTATGCCAGAAAATCCATCCACATGACATTGGTTGGAGGGATTTTAGCATTATCTCATTGTTAGAAATTTATGATAGCTGAAAAGGTTTCGACCAACGTAGCTTGATGATGATCATATGGCATGATGAGATTGTTTCTATAGGGTTGAAAATTACCAGGAATTTGCTTATGATCGTTTGTCCAGCAATATTATCTTTATGCCTTTGTGACTAATTATTGAATCTTTTGTATTAGCGAATGGTTTGGTTGGTATCATCTTGTCTAAAGTTTATCGAACTTATATCTGTTAAAAGGATTATCTTGTGGCACAATCTGTGTTATTATACTTTCAAATGCCAAAATTCTTTTTCAGCTTGAGTTCTTAAAGCGCAGATGTTCTTCATCAACCTACTAAATCAACAGATTACCTATGGCTGGCAAGAAGCTTCAGACCCCCATCCATCTGGAGTAATCTTTTTTAGTGCACATTCTTCATCTGTATGTATGTAAGCAAAATTCTTACAACATCAGATGAGATAACCACAAGTATAGGTGAGCTTGTCATTCTTCATAATATTATGTATGCATACAAGAGTCAATTCCTGAAGGATTGCAGATGCAGCAGGTGAGTTTCCTAAACACTCTAAACCTTTCGACTTTAAAAAACACCGTGTAATTTCAAAAGAAATATATATTATATATATATATATATAAACAAAAAATTACAGAATACTAACCAAGTATCTAGGTGATAATATTTGCATGATTCACACATTGATCCGCCACTAGAAAGGCAAACAAGAACTGATCAATGGTGAGGTCAAGGTCAAGAACTGTCACGGCAAATTGGAAAGTTTCAGCAAAACTATTGAATCTTTGTCCTTGTTTTTCCAACTCAGCCCTTTTTTACTCTTAAACGTATGCCCTTTGTTAGCTCATGGCACCCCTTGAAGGCCCTCATCAGGGGGTGAAGCAGGGAAAAAGGGAACAAAACCTCTCCCACCAAACACTGGACGCATGAATGCATTGTCAAACTTGCGCCAGTAGTGGTGAACTGTACGAGAAGGTTTACTTAGGAGCATCCGGAGGCCAGGCCCACGGTGTACGAATTCTGCTTCGGCTTCACCATCTGTTCCCTGCAAATTGTAAAGCAGCGACGCATGCAGAGACTTTGGTGTTGACGGTTCTGAAGATGTGCTCATCGTGTGCTTTGCATTCTGAGGCAATAAGAACCTCACAAGAGGTTTTGTCATCAATCCAAAAACCTGAGGCACCACCAAAGCAAAGTCAACCAAGCATCTTGATAATGTTGTGAATCTTCAATCATTAGATAATGCTGAAATATATTTTAAAGAGTCCTTCAGAAAAGGATAATTGAGAAGATGAGATCATCATTTCAGACTGGCTTGTCTGTGCTTAACATTCTGCAATCTAATTTTCAAAGTACATTCATCAACTGACTTTGAAGATAATCTACCGGTCTCACACTATTTGAGTAAAATAAGATACTAGCCCACAGATCGACTCATTTTAGTTTAGGAAAACATGGTTTGATAATGATGACAATGACAATGAAATAGATGGATCATTTTCGTTGATATGCTATAGAGTTTGTAATATTTGATATGAAAACTGAAAATGATTATCATTGTTTGAAACACATTTAAAATTGAAGCAGAGGCATCAATAATGTAGGGGGCATTTTGGTGGGAGCAATTATTTACCACAGTGCTGAAGAGAACAACTGTAATTGTGCTGGTGATCATAAATGCATTCCCTCGTAGTTGTGTGTGGCCAGATCTTGCAAACTACAAATTTAATAAGATAAGGAATTATAAAGACAAATGGATATACATTCTCAAGATGAATAGATTAAACTTGTTTAATCAAAGGATAAATATAACAGTCTTTAAATTACTAAGAATAAATAACAAAGCATGAAGTTTATAGGTAAGAGATGGAACTAATTGGATACAAAGATTATGATTAAACGTCTAGAATTGAACCACAACATAAGAAACTCAAGATTCTTCAGGAACATAAAGTTTATAGTCATCAATAGATTTGGTTAATCTGAAGGTGCATGTATGCAACAGAGTATACTGCTTTCCAAGCAAATAACAATAACAGGCAGGACGGTGAGATCAATCTCGTTGCCTGAGACCTTTGTTTTGGTGCGTTTTGGATACTTAATTAGCATAACTATTTCATGATCCATAAGTACAGAAACAAATGCACAAGATTGTTCTGGATCCTTTCTTTTATTCTAGTATCCTTTCTCTGATGGTGAGATCTGGATCCTTTCTTTTATTCTAGTATCCTTTTAGATCATGTTTTAAGATGATTTTGAATCACAATGTAGGTGTATTTTCTAGTCAACCACTAGGAGATCTTACATATTCAAAAAGAAACTATATTGGGCTAGACTCAAACTCAAGATCGTTCTTTCTTTTTCAATTAGGATAAAGATGAGTGCGACTTAGAAATTGAATATCTGAGAGTTGAAGCTTGAAATCTCAAGTAACCGCCAACAAGAACAAGGACTGCGAACAAACCAGAGCTAACCTGATTGTAAGCAAGTGCTATAGACACAGCACCTCGCATGAGACCTGCCCACCATATTGTAATCTGTCAAACAGATAGCACCAGCTGCTAAATGAACCAAAAGGAGAAAAAAAACATTGAATATGAATTTTCTGCACTGACTTGTTGCTTGAATAGAATTCTTTCGTCTGGAGACTTCTTTGTTAAGTTGGACAGGAATGAGAGTGGGAAAATGAAAGCAGCTCTGCCAACTAAAACTAAGCCAAGAAGAATCGAGCTAATAGCAATTGATTTTCCAGGGCTGCAGAAAATAATAAAATAAATTAATTTATAATGCATATACATACCAAGCACCAAAAGCCGTCAGACAAGTGACAAAGTAAGGCTACCTTTATAAAATAAAGATCTAAGAAAGAGTGCACAATGAACACCAACTGACATGATAATCTTTTCATAACAATTAGCTATAAGATATGGTATACTGGCACAAAAGGCAAACATTTACCCTTAAATATTTGCTTACAGATTGCAAGATGCAAATAACCCAAATAAATAAATTACTAATCCACCAATAAACCCTTGATTAGAGGGTCTTTGTTACTCTAGAAGGTAGATAAGAGATTATACTCAAACAAACTTCAAAAGAGAACTTTGGGTGCATAATTATGAGGTTGTTCCATCACAAACTAAACAGCAAAAATAAAAAGAGAGTGACCAGGGTAATGTAATTCATAATGTACTACAGCAAACCTGTCACTAACGAACTTCCATTTCTCAATATCCATTGCATCCATTCCCACATAGAGGAAGAGGAATGTCTCTGAAATGAATGACAATGTGGCAAATGCATGCCTGGAATCAAAGCAAGTGGTAAGGCAAAAGCAATGGAGAAAGAAAAATCAATAGAAAATTGATGATCATGCAGATGAATCAAAATCAAGTTTATTAATAGATGTAGCTAATCGATCAATAATGTGTTAAGTAGCCAGCAATGCTTACTTGGTGGTAACCCTTGAGCTCTCTGTCACGTTGTGCCAGGTATAATGAGACATTACTATCCCACAGAAAAAGACTGTGAGAATTCCACTTAAACTTAACAACTGAAAAATAGAACAAAAGGCTTAGTACATATCAACTCAAATCCTAATTTAGTGTAGATTCTCTGACTCGTTCAGCACAATTAAACAAGAATCTCACTTCTGCCAGCATATAGGAAAGGTATGCCATGAGTATCATAAGTGCAACTTCACGATCAGTAGAGTGCCTAAGAAGTGGAACAAAGACTCTTAAACAGAAGATTTGAAAGTTGAAGGAATCAGTTTCACCCAAAAAATCTTCAGTTGCAAAATTTGTAATTAAAATTAGAGGGACATGCAAAATCTATAAAATTTCAACAGACCTGCCAATGTACAATTTTTTAATGACGTATGCACTTAGCAATCCACTCTGAAATTAATAGAGTAAATATATCATCATAAATTTAAAAAAAAACATTAGTAAGTCGACGCATGATACTAAGTCAGATAGCATGAGAACAACAAACTCACAAATGCTCCGAGGAGGGTGCTGGAGAAAAATAAGTGTCCAAAGTTTGCCAACAACTTTAAGATAATATTTGCATCAACATGAGCATAATCAAAATTCTGAATTGCATTGAAAAGTACAATTGATGTGGCATCATTAACCACACCTTCACCGAATACTAAGCTGTACAACAAGGGGGTTTCATCCTGATTAAGGACCTGTCTTGGAAGAAACAGTATTATGAATACCATTAATCTTTAATTTTATAAGGTAAATACAATGAACAAATTGCTGTTAATTTATTCAAGACCTGCAATGTACAAACAGAATCGGTCGCAGAAAAGATTGCTGCTATTGCTGCATGAATAAAAGCATACTGACAAATGGAACTAAATAAAAGCATACTGACAAATGGAACTAAACTTATCGCAGATAACCAAATATATCTAAGTAATGTAGCAGACAATAAGAGAAGGGTAATAGAATAATTCACCAAGAAAATCTCTGATTTCTAATGAGATGATATCCATTTTTCTGAATGATGCAATTGCCCCTGCGTCCAGAATCAACAAGAGTGATAAGGACCCACAGTTAAATCAACAGACAAAAGCACATCAAGTTTGATCACCCAAAAAATAGTTTGTCAAAACAATCACAAGTTTGTCTATGGTAAAACAGAACAATGCAACCAATCTCAAATAACTTACCGATGGAAATTATGAAAAAGGATATTAATGTCCCAACTGCACCAAACAATATAATAGTCATGAAGTTGTGGAAAAATTGCTTCTTTTTTACTTGGAACCTAGTAATAAAGAAAAAGTAATCAGTCTCGAATGTCTGAAATTATCATTTTTTTTAGCGAAGAAAAATTCCTTTTATAGCAAGGGTGCTAGAGTAAATGATATGCCACATAGAAAGTACATGGAAGGTTTATTGTTCAAGACTTTTAACATGAAAAAATTAAGTAATAAGAGGCATCACAGTATTCAGATCTGAAGATTCCACATGACAGAAAAACTTTAATACTACTCTCTTCCATCATGTTGGAAAACATAAATCATCACTGTCACTTGTCATAGAGGAAGTAAATAGGAAGGTTTCCCTTCTGCTTCTGGTCAGTTGCATAATATTAAACAACAAATACTAGCAATTAGGCTCAATTGTGCTTGCAAGAATATGGCAAGGGTGATTGATGTACTTGCACAAGTTCATATGATCTCGAGAAGGTACAAATCCTATTCTCCAGACTTATGTTATATCCTGGGCTGAATTTATAAACATCATTTCTCAGTAGAGGCTAGTGGGATATGACTATCTAAAACTATGATTTGCACACTACATTTGCAAGAACTAAAAGTTCAGTTATGAAAGAGTCACACTGGCATTGATCAGAAAATTTCTGTGTTTATCTGCTCCCCTATCAAGCAAGCATTTAGTCAGGTTAATTTCAGTGAAAATACAAAAGATCACTTCAGAATCAAGCAAGTTAATTGAAAGCGCCTAATGCCACGTTTTCTTTCTTTTGTTATCATTGTCAACAGCCCAAGGTAACTAAGACAAGTGGTATCAAATGAGATTTTATTTTAGAAATTCAAAATGAAACTAAATTATTCAAGAACGTTCACCAGATAAATAGAAATAACAAGACCAGAGGAGATGCTAAGAATGTTTCCAATTTCAGTAAAAGCATGAGACATAAAGTTTTGGATGGAAATAACCAAGTTAATCAAATGGTTGTGTTCCATTAGTTAAGATACTAGAAAAAACCAGCTAAAGTAGTAATCGAGAATCTGTTAAAATATTTTTTGATTGTAGTCATCCAAAGAGTTAGCTTTTATTGTAGTCAATCACTGACAATATCAGTATTAAATATTTACAGGTTGCGAGGATCATTTTTTCATGTTGTAGATGTCATATTAAGGGATGCGTAAAGAGAAACAGAGTAAAGAAAAAGTCTAAACTTGAGTATAATAAGGAACTGAAACCAAGAACTTTTAAATTATGCGGTTTACATTAACATCAATAAAACCAAAATATCAATTTCAAAGTTCTCTACTATCTCTGATTCACAGCTTCAAATTCCCGAAAAGGAGAGGGGGGGGGGGGGGGGGGCGGGCGCTGGAAGAGGGGAAGAGAGATACTAATATGGAGCTTCTTCTCTATGCATTATTTCCTTTTAGATGATAGACAGGAAGATTACCCGGCATTGAATATAATTGGGGGAAGAAGGTAAATAAAGAAGAGGTCTTCGCTGAAGATGAAGATATGAGAGCTCTTCCCTTTCGTCACCAGCAGGATGAAGAATCCAGTGAACACTCCCTGCAAGAGGACAAGCGTTAAAAGAAATAAAAATCCTATTGCTCCAAGCAAGATTCGACATTGAGCGGCGCGAACGCTAAAGGAAGAAATAACTCACGATGACGAGCGCGGTGATGGACTCGTTCATCCAGCGGTTTTCCTCAAGGAGGTGACCTATTATGATGCATCCGCAGAGCAGCGTCACGAAGAGATTGATGGAAACCACCGAGCTGTGATCCGACGTCGTCAACACCAACCCCTGCAGACGCTCGTGCAGCTGCGCCAACAAGCTCAACTCCATGGCCGCCGTCCTCCTCCTCCCTCCAGCGGACCGGGAACCAAAGAAGCCGAAACCAAACAAACAGCGAAAAAACTAGAGAATGGTCGGGAGATAGGTGGCTCAAGCCTCCGACAACTCCATGGCAAATGCCTCGCCCTGCAGGCTATTTCGAGGAGGTGATCAGAAACATCATTTTTGTGCGGAAGTGCGAGAGAAGAGGCGAAAAGGAAGCAGATTTTTGAGCGAAAACTTCGCGGCGAATGCTTCGCTCGCCGATCAAACCGCGAGAGGGTTTCCAGTCGGTAATCGGAATGGCATTTGGGGGCAAAAGTAGCAGGATTCCATGATGCTCGCTTTCCGCTCTCTCTCTCTTTCTCGTTTGTCCCTCCCTCTTCCCGTCTATATATACTCCTCTCTCTCTCTCTCTCTCTTCTCACGCTTTCGTTTCGGGAGCTCGTAGGATCCCATTCGGCGAACAAATAATTACGTGCTCAGTTTTCATTCGCTATGATTGTGTTTGCTGTCTCAGAAAGTGAGAACGAGGATCCGACACACTCATGACTTCCCGCACGAGCGGAGTTCCTTTCCTCACGGTTGTTGAGTCCGTATAAAAAATATTTGAGACCTTTTTTCTTTCTCTACTTTACGTTTGACGCCTCTATGTTTGCGAAAATTTCAAAATCATACAATTGTTAGGTAAGAGAAAGCTCAATGTTGAATTTACTTGGACCTAATTAAATATAATTACTAATTTTGTTATTTATCTGGATGAAACTGGAGAACCAGAAAGAATTTAACTACATTTTAATTTTTCTATTCCATTCGTGCTTAGAGAAAATTAATGGTAAGCATTTAATAAATATAAATGATTAAATGATATTATTTTTCCATTTAATTTTTTCATAGAATAATAAAATGGCTATTTATTAATTTAAATAATTAAATGTAATATAGCAACAAAAAACACATATTTAAATAATAATTAATGTATCCAAAAATAGTTGTTGTTTTATTTTTATATTGATACTTATTATATGATACTCACTAGCAAATGATTTATTTTAATTTTACTAGTATACATGAAATTACAATCTAATAATGTATTTTTTATAAGTAAATATTTTTATACCATGTTCATCTTCAACGTCCTGACCTATAATATGTGTCATCAGTGAATAAATATTCAAAATTATATATATATATATATATATATATATATATATATAAAATTGATCTCCTGCGCGATTAAATTTATGCGACTCCGACATGGCTGAGATTTCTCACCAATGTGGCAAGCGATTCCGTGATGAAACAAAAATCCTAAACCTCCAAAATCGCGATCCTAATCTTAAACCCGAAGATCCTGATCTCTCTGTCGTTGTCTCTCCCTCTCGTTGCTCCTCGTCCCGATGAGATCTCTCTGCTCTGTGTTGACAACGATAGAGAGATCGAGATCGGGGGGTTTAGGGTTAGGATTGCGATTTTGGGATTTAGGATTTTTGTTACATCGTAGAATCGCTTGCCATGCTAGCGAGAAATCCCAGCCACGTTAGAGTCATGCAAAGTCGTGTAAATTTAATCGCGCAGGAGATCAATTATATATATATATATATATGAGCAGTAGGATTTTTAATTTGTAATTTGAAAATGAAGTCATATAATTAGTATAATCTTAAACACAACTTAAATATGATTTCCTTTTGCTACGAGCCGTTTCTATTACGTATATACGTCGATCGGCTTTAATTTAATTTTATAGCTCGTAAATAAAGATTGTGTTGTTTAGTTGGGAAGTTGCCAACCAAAATATGCCATGATTTAATTTATGACATTGCATTTCTTGTGCGTAAGTAGGACAAGACGTACGTCCCGAAGAAATGTTGTTTTGCGGTGTCTTGGCAATCCAGTTATGAACGACTGAACAAGAACAAATTAAGAGAGAAGGTTTTTAATTCCAAATGGAAACATTTATTTGTATTCGTTCCCTGTGATATTTACACGATTACAAATTAATGATACAAGATATTTTAGCGTTTATTTATATCTTTAGTGGAGATCATAATTTGTAGGATCGTGATTTTACTCTCGAGATCGATTTGGGATTAGAATCGATTGGAATCGGATCACAAAATTGTACGATCCTATCAAAAACTTTTAAAATTATATGGTACATGATTAATAATTAAAAATATCTAAATTAAAAGGTCCTTTCTATATAAATAAATTAATAATTTTATATATACATGTAACCGTCAATACTAAAATTTTTCATGAAATACACATGAAATCATCAAATGCAAAAAATTCTTTTCTTGATTTAACTAAATAATATTAATTTTATATATAAATATTCAAGATCAATTGATTTAGGGTTAGGATCGGTTGGAATCGGATTATAGAATCGTATGATCCTACTAAAAACTTTTAAAATATTATGGTATATGATTAATAATTAAAAACATTTAAAAAGATCATTTGTATATAAATAGATTAATAATTTGACATATATATATATATAACACGTCAACATTAAAAATTTTCAAGAAATATACATGAAATCATCAAACACAGAAAATTTAATAATATTAACAAACATGTTTACATTTTCCATCTAGTTCAATTTCTTCTCAATCACCTTTTGAATTAATTCATTATGTCATTTGGACACCACATCAAATTAAATAAAATCTTACATTGGGGCTCATTTTTGTTTTTAACAATTGTTGATTATTATACTCGATATACTTGGATACACCTCATCAGATTTGAACACAAGGAATCCTTCAGTCCTTTATTTCTTGGGTGGAAACACAATTTCGCTCTAGAATTAAAATTCTTCAAACCGATAATGGCACCGAAATATTTTCCATGAGAAATTATTTTCATAGTAAAGGCATCAATTATCCCACCTCATGCACCTCAACTCCACAATAAAATGGAGTTGTTAAATGAAAACATCATCATCTTGTAAACGTAGGAAGGGCTTTCCGATTTCAAACAAAGCATAATTAAAGTTTTAGGGTGAAATCGTTCAAACAACTTGATATTTGCCCGCACCTCTCCTTTCTCATAAATCCCCATATCAACTACTTTATAACAAATCACTCGCATACACTCATCTCCGGACTTTTGGATGTCTTTGCTATATGCTACTAATCCTCAACCCACACATAAATTTGACTAAAGAGAGCTTCAGTGCATATTTGTTGGTTATCCATTTGGCAAAAGGGGTTATCGAGTTTATAATCTAGAAACAAACAAATTCTTTTCTTCTCGTTGTTTTTCATGAACATATTTTCCCATTCCATACTAACCCACTAGAAGAACAACATGATGAGGTAGTTCTTCCCTTACCTTACACCTTAGACGCACCAACCCTCATAGAAACAAACACCACACAAACTACTGATTCTCCTTCACAATCATCCGTACCTTCCAACCATGTAACTATCCCTGCTCAGATACTCCCACAACATAAACACCCCCCTAGCATGCGTGATCAGCCATTCTGATTGCATAAGGCAACCAATGTCAAGCTCCAAAATTTCCATCCCTACCACACCACTGCAGTTAACCCAAGTCAATCTTTTTCCTCCATTGGCATGCGTCACCCTTTGTCCAGGTATATTTCTTATGCACAACTACTCTCACATAAATATCGGAATTTTGCTTGTGCCATTACTATGCATGTGGAACTCGAGACTTATGAGCAGACAATATTAGATCCAAAATGACAGAAAGGTATGTATGAAGAATTAACTACCCTTGAACAAAATAATACTTGGGCACTCATGCCACTGCCCTCTGGTCATCGCCCAATCAGATGCAAATGGGTGTATAAGATTAAACATAATTCGGATAGCACAATTGACATATACAAAGTCTGATTGGTGGCAAAGGGCTTCACTCAACGGGAAAGGATCACAGGCGGAGCCACATTATAAGTTACCCGGGCTATAGCCGGGGGGTCCAACGGCACAAAAGTTTGCATTTACAGATGGGAGAATTTTTTTTAAAGAGAACGAAGAAGATAGCTCGGGTTGTCGCGTCAGCACAGTCCATAGTCGGAGATTAGCCCGGATAAATCACCCGGGCTGGCTCCACCATTGGAAGGGATTGATTATAAGGGAACATTTGTACTTGTAGCCAAGTTGACCATAGGTGGCTCTTTACTTGTCTTGTTGTTATTCGTAATTGGTCACTTCATGGATGCCCAAAATGTTTTTCTTCATGGTGATTTGTTTGAAGAAGTTTATATGAAACTACCTCCCGATTTCCATCAACAGGGGGAAGACACCTATGGTATGTTCGACTCAACAAATCATTATATGACTTTAAACAAACCTCATGGAGTTGGTTTTACAAATTTTCTGACAACATTCAACAAGTTGGTTTTTTCAATCTGAAGTTGACTATTCACTTTTCACAAATATTTCTGTTAATTCCTTTATGGTTGTACTCATCTATATGGATGATATAATCATAGCAGACAATGATGACAATACAATTGATGCCTTCAAGAAGTTTCTCCACACCAAATTTCATATCAAGGACCTCAGCCAATTACGATATTTCCTTGGTATTGAAGTTGTTGGGTCTACCGATGGTATTTTGATATCTCAACAGAAGTACACTATTGATATTCTAGATAGTTTACTTGGGGCCAAACCATTGTCTACACCTATAGAAGAAAATGTCAAACTCCTACCCATGGAAGGAGAGTCATTATTAAAGAATCTATTTACTTTTAAAAGGATAGTGACAACTAATTTATCTCACAATTATAAGACCAGAGATAATTTATACAGTTCACATTCTGAGTAAATTTATGTAAGAACCAAGAAACCCTCATTTAGATGGTGTTCACCATCTTTTGAGATATCTTAAAGGTGGACCTAGCCAAGGATTATTTTTCTTAGTCAAAGGAAATTTGCTCTTAAAAGGATTTTGCGATGCAGATTGGGCTCGATGGTCAATCACTAGATGATCTATGATCAGTTATTGCATTTTCCTTAGGAGATCACTTATTTCATGGAGAACCAAGAAACAAATTACAGAAACAAATTACAATTTCAAGATCTTCAACAAAATCAGAGTATCAAGTCATGGCTTCGGTTACATATAAAATTATATGGCTCATGAATTATTTGTTGGATGATTTGCGGGTGATGCATCGACAACCAACAATGCTATTCTGTGACAACTAAGCAACTCTCCACATTACTGTGCCAACCCAATTTATCATGAATGCACCAAACATATAGAAATTGATTGTAATGTATTTCGAGAACGAATCTAGTTTGGTACTATAAAAACTGCCCATGTCTCATCGACTTCCCGGCTTGCAGATTTGTTCACTAAACCATTAAGTTCATCAAATTTTCATTTCCTACTTGGCAAGTTTGACATTCTTGATATACATATACACTCTTAACTTGAGGGGGATTATTATGGGAAAGAATTAAAAGATCTCATAATTCAGAAAAGGGATATGTTGATAGATACCATATTACATGAAAGAATTAAAAGATCTCATAATTAAAGAAAAAGATATGTTGATGTTTAGAAAGAATTTAATTCAATTTGTATAATTGATTATATATTTAGTTTTCTAGATTAGGTTGAATCAATCTTTTATATATATATATACACACACATTGTTTTCTCTTTTTTATTCAATAATCATATACATAATTTTTTTTCATATTCAATTTTCTCTTCAAAATCATTTTAAAATCCTAACGATGTAAAAGAGATAAATAATTTTTATAAAAATGACTAAAATTTTTTAGAGTCTTCGAAAAAACTTTAAATGATATTTTTTAATCTAAAATTGGGTCATTATACCTTATAATGAACATAAATCTTTGAACGAATTTCGATTTGAATCTTATGATTCAACTCGAGTCAAAAGTTATCATCTCTCAAAGCTTAACTAATCCTGCTCCATTTCTGCTCCGATTCTATTGATTCCATCAATCTTGCTCCAATTTCATTACAAAAAATGATCCCAAACATTCCTAGATCGTTTGGGTACTTTCGGATCTTAGGATCGTGTATGCCTACAATCTGGATTCCGATTTTGCAAACTATATATGGTGGTGATCATCATTTGGACATTTGATTTTCTTTTGCAACTCATTTGGGCATTTGATTTTCTTTTGCAAATTGTTAGATATATTTGATTAAAACTGAACCGAATTTGTTACAACTAAACTAATCAAATTTTTTTATCCAAGAATCAATTTTTACTATTAAATTTTTAAATTTATTTAATAAAAATAAATAAATCTTAATTTTTTTATTATTTAATAAAAAATTAATTTAAACAATTTTTAAAATTTATAATCGAAATTGTACTGATTTAATTGAAATAACTAATATTTTTTAAAAAAATAAATCAACAAGTTCTCAAGAGAGAATGTCTTGTTTGTAAATACCATAGCTCAATCTCTAAACTCTTAGCTTAATTATAAGCAAAAAAAACTAATAATAAATAAATAAAATGATATTGTTACTGTTTCGAACGTCCGAAACACTTTTAGAGCGCCTAGATACTTCTGAACATCTGAAATCTTCTATCATGGATGAGTCAAACATACGTTGTAAAACGCAGGGTATCGGAAAACTCTCTCTATATATATATAGAAAAATAAAATTATATTTTAAAGAATATTATAAAAATAAGGTTATGGCATCTCACCGTTAGTGATGTCATGATGAGGAACACAAGAAGTAGTAATCATGATCCGACCCTGTGCACTAATTAATCAAAGTAAAGTGGTAGTGTTGCCTTCATGATCACTAAACCTGGAAAAAATAGAATCCAAAGAACCCACAGCATTGCACTCAACCAGGTTTCGATTTTAATTTGACCAAATGGCTAAAAATTCATGACGAACAGAACAAGGGGAAAAGAAATCATTTTTTTGTTTAAAAAAACATCGTATATATAATTATGTACTGGCAATGCAAGTGGATCGAGCATTTGCATCTGATTAACTAGTTGGGATTCATAGGGTCCACATGGCCATGAACTCATGCGAAATTAAATTCATTTTAGAATATATGCCCACATCAGTCACTAAAATGATTATCGCGAGTTGTTATTAGATGAGATTAATTTAGAACACGATGCAAATTCTATGATGCAAAGTTAGTTATGCAATTTTGATGTGCTAATATGAGTCATTTCAATATGCTTAAAAACTTAAAAGTAATCAATAATACACTGGATTCTAATTCCATGATGCACTGTTTTCCATAACGTATGTTGATTGTCATTTTAAGAAGATTGTCTTCAAGTTTTAAAAGGTTTCCATATCAAAATCAGCTGGTGATCTGACTCAGTTTTGAAGCAAGCGGATCTTTATTGATCTGACATGATAAAGAAGGGTCAATAATCGATTCAACCTGGCAAGTCAATAGATTGATGGTCCAACCATATTTGACTGGCCCAATCCCAATCACAATGATGTTTGGCCCAGTCCAACTTCACTCGACCTAGCCCCAAAAGATCCTCCGTTGACTCAGCCCGACAACTACACACTTACCTTTCTTGGACGCCCAGTCCGCCGTCTTGGTCGCTCAGCCGCACCATTCCACCGCCTCAGTCGCTCGACCACACGACTCGGCCACTCTACTATACCCTCAAACATCCCGACTAGCTACTCGGCCTCACTCGACCTCCGCCACTTCGACCTCTGCAATCATTCGACCGCCACTCGTTCATATTTTCGACTGTCTCAGCTACTCGACCTCACTCGGCCTCAACCACTCAGTCTCAATTTCGATCAGCTCAACCACTCAGTCTCAGCCTCGATCAGCTCGGCCACTCAGTCTTGGCCGGCCTCGATCAGCTCGGCCTCTCTCGGTCACCCCCAACACTAAAGGACAACCAAGCGTTCAGACTCTGTTAAAGGATTAGGGCAGTTACTAGGTCATCATGTCTGGCCCCCCTAGATCCTTCTCTGCCCCGCTCATAACTAACAGACGAGAATAATCCGCACAACCGAGCTACTGGGCGGTTACAAGCTAAGGTTGGCAGACTCAGTCTCTCAGATATTATACTGTTTGCTGATTTGTCAGTAATCCACAAAATTTGTCCCCTCAGATAGCCTGACCCCAGGTCAACAGGAATATTCCCTCGGATTAGTATATAAACCATCCTCAGGTATGGAGAACTCTCTCTCTCTCTCTCATTCAATTTCATATACTGCTTTCTTCTCGTTCATTTCTCTGAGCTAATTTGAGCTTCGGAGTGGTCTGTCGGAAATCCTTAGTACCTCGCTAACCCCTACGCTCAGCTCTTTCTTCTCAAGTTCATTCGCCGGCGCGATCAGTGAAGGCTGAGGTGGCATACCATTGATTGATGGCTTGACCATGCATCTGCAGCATCCAGTCGAAACAACACTTACCAACATTTTTACACAATTAGAGTCTAATCTCCAAAATATTCATCCTTCTGATCTTCTTGTTTATTCTCCTAAATATTTTACTACTGCACTATATCCGTGGAGATGACTAATGGTCTTCTAAGAATGCCAATGATGTTGTGGCTCATGAACCCAACAAGTCAAGCTTTTGAAGTCATAATTCATTGTCAGTTTAAGATGAAAAATGCAAAAAACTCACAAGTTCTTGCTGAAACGTATCCCTTGATTCAGGCTGCATTGTTCTCTTCCCTCATTGCTGTCTTTTCAACCTAGAAATTTCCATCTCTTAGGCAATAGAAACTGGAGTCACAACAGGCTTGCTAGAAGAATATGGAAGTTGGCCTCACAGCGCTTTCAGAGATTACTACCAGGTAAAAACAAATTATTCTAGTCTAGTTTCAGTTCAAGATTGTTGAGCTTCAACTTGAAGGGCCGAGAAGAACAACTCTTAAACAAAGGCAACTCCTCAAGATTGTAATTCTGGAGAAGGCAGAGGACTGAGAAGTTCAACTGTCAACTTATTTTCTTGAATACAGCTATACTGTTTCCCTTAGGTAATTAACTGTTAAACAAAGGAGAGGAAAATCACAGCACTTAGACATTGAATATCCAATTAGGTAAGCAAGACCACAGTGCATCAAAAAAATGACATGATTAATTACTCAACAATTAGTACTTGGAAATTGGTCTCTTAAGACTCCTAGCTTTAGAAAAACAGTGATCTGGAGTAAGGAACAAAATACCTCTGTTATAATGCACACACAGATATTGTTAGGTGCCAATCATGTAACCTCAGAGAAAAGTGTGAAGCATGTTCAATTTAACCATATGCGAACAGCTACTACTCCCATCAACCATTGATAAGTAAGTACGTTGGAAATAACAGAACTGAGTGACAATGAACAATAGTTACACCAAGCTACAAATTATAGCTCATTGATCATTTTTCAGCGATTCTTTCGCACTGGTATCCTTGAGATATCAAGCCTACAATCATTTAAACTGTGCACAAAGCACAATAATGAGAGGAAAGTTAAAATATATAGATTTTAGTAAGGAGGTACAAAAAGATGGGAAAACAGTAAAAAAAGTGTTTGATAGGGGTTAATCTTTCAAGGATCCATGGTGGTCTTTGACGTATGATGGATCACAAAATCAAAAAGATTTAAAAGATAAGAATTTTTCTACTTGAGAAGTGCTTTTAAATGTTTAGAGAGTCCTAATGGTGAGCTTTACTACAAATGCTTTGACAAAAAAAAAGAGATATATTACTATGAAAATGCAAGGAGCAACGATGCTTAATACGAATTAATGAAAATCAACAAATATTTATATGACATGATCATTATAATTTACTTAAATATAATGGACTAGATAAACCACAAGTGAAGGATGTACAATATTTTAATCAAAGAATAGTAAGTTAATGTTAAATAACTGCTTTATTTTCCCAATTTTAAAATAATATAAACTTAAAAAATTGTTAAAATTTATCATTTACCTCAATTTGTTACTTGCTGCACGCAAAGGAAGATAGAGGGAAGAAATTAGTTCTTTTTCCTTTTTTTTCCATTTTATTTTCATCCATAAAGGAAATAAACTTTTATTTCTTTCTTCACAAGTATAATAACTTTCTTTCTTTATTTTCTGGGTTAAATACTTTCTTCCTTTAATCAGACGGATAACAAAAACGAATGGAAAAAAAAAATATTTTTCTTTTAATTCTTCTTTTCTATATAAACAATTCCCTCGGATGATTTCTATCTCCGTTCTCAACTCTCCTAATTGCTGAAATCAGAGCGCGAGGCGATCAATGAGGGAGGAGGTAGTGTTGATCGTCGGGGCGGGGCAGTCCGGGTTGGCGACGGCGGCGTGCCTGAAGGAGCTGTCGGTGCCGTGCCTCATCCTGGAGCGCGACGGCTGCATCGCCTCGTTGTGGCGGCGGCGCTGCTACGATCGCGTCAAGCTCCACCTAGCCAAGGAGTACAGCCAGCTTCCGCACTTGCCCCACCCGCCTGAGGCACCCACGTTCCTCCCCAAGGACGACTTCGTCCGCTACCTGGACGACTACGCGGAGCGGTTCCGGCTCCGCGTGGCCCTGAGCCGCGAGGTGGTGTCAGCGGAGTACCACGAGGCGTCGGGGAGGTGGCTGGTGACGGCGAGGAACACGGAGAAGAACGGCGGCGGCGCAGAGGAGCTTTACTCCGCGCGGTACCTCGTGGTGGCGAGCGGGGAAAACGCCGAGGCGGCTATGCCGGAGATCCCGGGCCTTGCGGAGTTCCGTGGGTCGGTGCTGCACTCCAGCCGGTACCGGACGGGGAGGGACTACGAGGGGAAGGCCGTGCTGGTGGTGGGGGGCGGCAACTCCGGCATGGAGATAGCGCTCGACGTCGCCGACGGCGGTGCCCACACCACCTGCGTCGTCGTCAGGAGCCAGGCAACTCATTAATTATGACTCAATAATCATTATTAAATTTTATTCCATTCGGAAATATACGATTTTTGATTATTGAAATCTGCTCGTCCGTGTTTCCTTATGCAGCTTCACATCGTACCAAGGGAGACATGGTTCGTGGCCATGCGTCTCATGAGATTTTTGCCAATGTGGCTGCTCGACCACTTAATTCTCCTCGCATGTTACTTCAAGTACGGGGACCTCTCGAAGTATGGCCTACACAGACCGTCGATGGGGCCCATGTACATGAAAAAGCACACCCCAATCTATCCGGTCGTTGATGTCGGCACGGTAAACAAAATTAAAGCAGGAGAAGTTCAGGTACCGACCATTTGCATGTATTCTCGTTCAGTAGTTTGAAGTTTTGATACAAAATTTCGTTTGGAAACTTCACAGGTCGTTCCGTCGATAAAGAGCATCGAAGGCAACAGCGTCACGTTCACAGATGGAAGAATTCACAACTTCGACGCTGTAATCCTCGCGACAGGTTACAGGAGCTCTGTCAAGAAATGGCTCAAGGTAATTAATGGTGTGGTGGCTGGTAGCTAGCTACGTAGTACGTACCCTGCCTGCTTGCCTACTGCAAGCTTGTATTGAAAACCTGGCTTTCTGTAGATTCAAGTGAAAGTCATCATGTTCCTTCGAAGGCAATAATGTTTTCCATGAAATTTAATATTAATTAAGTATATACGTTTTCTTTTTTGCAGGGTGATGATTTCCTGATAGGAGAAGATGGGATGTCGAAGCAGAAATACCCTAACCACTGGAAAGGGAAGAAGAATAAGCTTTACTGCGCTGGACTTACGAGAATGGGAATTCAGGGATCCGCAGACGATGCTAGAAAGATCGCTGATGATATTGCTGATGACTATCGCAACAATTAGTAGCGTTAGTTTCTTCTCTGTTCCAAATTAGGGTATTTTTCTACACCTTATATTATTGGTTTGAGAGAGTGAATAAACCATTGAAATGTGTATTCAGTGACAATTGTTCGTCCAGTTATTCCTGTGATAGATCTTTACTTATTATTTAACGGGATAGAATGTGTGTGTTTTGTACGTGATTGTTCCGGTTAAAAATAGCTTCGGGACGTGTTACCGACTGAGTCTCCTCATCAGAACATAGCAGGGTTGAGGATGCTGAATCTCTGGGTCTTGCAAACAAAGCAACGGTGAGCAAGAAGGTCAGGGGTGCCTTGGCACGACCACTCCGAAACTTAAATTAGCAAACAGGAAGAATAAGCGAAAGAAGGAAAAGAAGAGGAGAACGGATGGTTATTGCGTGCGTGCGTATCTGAACAAGGAGTGGAGTGGGCATTATATACATGAAATGAGAAGTCATATCCCATCATGATTAAATGCGGCATCCCATCTTAATTAAAGAAAATGTCCCATCCCTGAGTATGATCTTATCAGAAAGATATGGAATGATCGGAATGAAAGTCACATCGTTGACATATGATCGTATGGTCATTTCGCACGTGGGTGTCAGGGCGGTGATCATAATTAAAGGGTGTGGGACTGTCAGAAGAAATGATTGGAGCGATGGAATCGGACACTGTGATGACTGTTTGGCGTGAGCCGAATGCCGGCAAAGGCACCGAGCCAACTGCTAACGTTCGGGCTGACGTCTGGACAAGACTCAGATAAGAATTCGGCTCGAGGGAGGATTCGACCACCGAAGAGTCGACTCCGTGTCCCTTATTCGAATTGCATCCAGATGAAAAGAGACTTGACTCCAGTATTATTGGAGACCATATTAATAAATAAAATTGCATAAATATATAAAAGAGAAACACAGAAAAGAACAAAGATAAAATAATTACTTTTTTATTGATAATTATGTTAAGCTAACAAACTTATTTATAAATATTATCAAATAATATATGATAAATATTATAATAATAAATATGGTATAGAAATAATGATAAATATAATTATCTCAGTTATTATAGAAATAATGATAAATATAATT
>JBBMKF010000095.1:5630887-5644909 GCA_037834155.1 Curcuma caesia | reverse complement strand
TTTTTGAATTGCTGAATTGAGATGGAATGATACGATATCAGAATGAAATGAGTGTGTTTACAAATTAATGGAGTTGAGGAGTTATTTTGAAGGTTTTTACTTACAAGAAGCTTAAGGTGGAAGATGTAAAAGGGATGAAGTGATGCATTATCAGAATTGACACAAGAAGAAGCCACAAATGGTTCAAAAATAATAGAAGAAATGAAGATAAAAATGGTGGATTCAAATTTGGAGGAATGGAGCTTGTGAACCAATTAAAAATCAAGTATAAGAATGGTGTGCCAAAATAATGAGTAAAGTTTCAACTTTGATTTTTAAAGCCTCATGTGGATCGATTTCATTGGCAATTGACTGATCTATATTTTTGGAAATGTATTGAGTTTTGAAAGCTAAAGAATTCGGAATTCTATGGTTTGAAACCAAAAGGAAAAACAAAGAGATGAAAGAGGTGAGAATTTATGAGGAATTTGTGAAAAACCAAATTACTTTGCCCGGATTGTCTCCAACAAATCAATTGAAGTTCATGTGAAGAAGTTGGATTGAAATACAAGAAATTATGGATGCAGACCAGATTTGAAATGCATTAGATCAGCAGGAAAAAAATGAAGCAGAAAACAGAATGAGAAAGAAGAAAATGCTTGTGCCAAGTTGTTCAAGTGAAGGTATCAAGAATCTGATCAGTTGATGAATCCTATAAAAATCCACTTCCATTCAGTTACTTCCTAAGCAACAAATTCAGATGTCAAGTTCTCCAAATCGTTGATGGCAGCAATCATAAAAATTAAAACAAAACAGATTGAAAAAAAAAAATCAGAAAACAGATTGCATATTGCATTTTTCAGCCCACTTTGACAATTTTTTATGGGACTGATCCAAGCTCGAATTGCACAAAACTTTGCATGGTTATTAGCCTTATCAATCAAGCTTCATTATGGAAAAAGAATGGAGGAAAAACAGCAAGAAACAAGAGAGAACAAGCCAAATTTCAGATTCAATTTCAGTAATTTTCAGATTTAAACGTGTCAATGATACATTGAAATAATCTAAAAGGGTTGCAAAAAGAAGTATTTATATGGTCCAGGCACGACATGGCCGTGTCTCTTGGCACGGCCCAGGAAGCACGCCTCTGTCTCTCCGTCACACGGCCGTGCCTTATAAGCACGACCTTGAGCATCCCCTCTTCGGGAAAACAGGTACGGTCGTGCCTCATAGGCACGGCCTTGGCATGGGGCTCCTCTAGAAGTGGGCACGGCCGTGCCTATAAGGCACGACCCTAGATCGGCGGGGCTCTACAAATGAGACACGACCGTGCCTCATAGACATGGCCATGTCTAGTAGGCACGACCTCAACCAATGGGTCTTCTAGTATGCGGACATAGTCGTTCCTTATAAGCACGGCCCGTGGTCCAGCTGATTCTGGAAAAAGGCACGGTCGTGCCTACAAGGCACGGTCGTGCCTACAAGGCACAGCCTGAAGCAATCTTCAATCGGTAGGAGGGACACGGTCATGCCTCCTAGTGTTGCTTGGCCGTGCCTGGGTTTGGAAAATGAGACACGACCGTGCCTAGGGGGCACGACTATATTCTACTTGTTGTTCCTTTTTCCTCCATTTCCTCATATTTGTTACATAAGAGATTCGTCCGTGACAACGAGAATGGTCAGTGCGAGTCTCTTTTCACCACTTATTGTTCCACCATCAAATTGTATCGTTTTAACTTTAAATCGCATCCTGCCAATCAAAATATACAAAGAGTAAATCTCCGAGTAAAAGAGTAGAAACAAGTAATAATAATTGAACAATGTGTAATAAAGTAGATCATATACAATGAATTACAAATAGATAAATGTTAAACAAGACTAAAATCATATATGACCTACGCTCATCATTCCCTTTTTGGACAAGCAATTTATTGACATTGCAATGGACATCGATCCTGAATGGAAAATGATAAGATGTGATCTTGGCTCTTGTTATTTTTACTGAGGTATTAGAATCATGCTTGATACCATCAGTTACCCTTGCAGCATTCTTTGGGAAGTGTTTCTCAAATATAGACCGATAATAGTATCCCTCTTTTGTCATAGGAGTATTATCTAGATAAACAAAGCTTGCGTTTATCTAAGACATGCTCATTGGCATGTTCTTTCAAGCCATCAATCCAGCTATAGCCCACTCCATCACTAAATTGCTCCTTTTGCCCGTAAGATGTGCTTCGATAAATAAGGATTTTGTTCATCATCAAATGCATTGTGCATGACCCACTTCTCGACCAAAGACGATAGAATAACAGAATGATCTTAACATTTCAACCTATCATGCATTATAATAAAACTTAACATTAAAAGGGATATACAATATAAATCTTAAATCTGTAATGTCAATCAACTTAGTTAGGGAAGCAATAAAATTTTGTCCAATGGATGTATGACAGTATCTGGACTATTAAATTTTTTATATGATCTTAAAATCCATATACATATAAAAATCATACATACTTAGACCATGCCTTCAAATAAAATTCATACTGATTTAGTCAATATATAAATAGCAAACCACTACAAGAAAAACAGTCATAGACATCAGTGGAAAACCGATATCTATGAGAAAATCGACCGATGTCTATGAAGGCGATGTAAAAGGTCTGACATTTTAGACATCAATTTTTAACCGATGTAATATCACTCAACGATATCGGTTTATAAATTTTTTTTCTATTCACAACTTTCAAGAGTTACCATCTCAATCTAAAAAGATATTGAGTATTAATTATATATAAAATATTATCTTTGAGTAAGAAAATATCAATTTTGACTTATATAAAAAAAAATTCAGTTGACGTACTTATTTCATTAGTTGGTTTGATTATACCATCCCAAATATGCAAATAGCATATTAATAAAATAAGGGTATAATATTATAATATCAAAAAGAGACTTACCTTTTGAATATTCACTCCTAATATATTCTCAAAAATTTTTAAAAATACCTAAACATAAATTAAATTTGATATCAACAAATATTTAAACAAAAGTAATAAAAATAAAATTATAATTCAAATAACTAATTATATCTGTTGTATTTTGTATGACGAAGAACAATATTATTTTAGTTTTACATTTACGTTGATTAGATAGATGCCATATGATCTATTATTAAAAAAAATAATGAAACATCATACTTACGAAACATTTGCGTTGACTAGATAGATACCACATGGCCTATTATATCGTTTATTATACTTCAATTTTTCTCCTTTTATCTATGTCAGATATTGTTTAAGAGAACGGCGCATATCTGCTTACGGTCCTGGGCGGAAAGGACGGCGAAGCTCCTGTCCGTTCAATGCATACCAAATTATCTACGGTCGTGCATGATTTTTCTTATTTCCCGAACGTTTTCTACCTAGAGAGGAGGATAGGTCGTCCTCAGGACATAACGGAGTTGGTTACAATTTATTTTATTTTTACAAACTTTGCGTCATCACCTAGGAGATAGGTCGAAACATGTAGAGCTCGTAGTTTCAAACCGTCACCGGCGTCTGCGCCCTACGGCATCCGGTTGTACTAGCAGATTATTTTATTTTATTTTTACCCATTATATTAATCCCGATAAACTTTGCGTCATCACTCTTAATTAAAAGATATATATATATATATATTTCAAAATATTTAATTTATATATTATTTTTAATTTCATAAAGTGTGATTTTTTCCTATATTGTACTTTTTTTATTTCATATTTATAATAAATTTGATTTTTAAATAAACGACATTCATAATAAATTAATACTGTCAAATGGGTGGCAGGATACATTGGTTCCACAAAAATTTATCATATAATGAAGCGAGCTAATCTACCATCCCAATGGATTAAAAAATCTTTAACTCAATCTAAATCTCAAGCGGACAAACTTAATTAATTTAAACTATAGTATATATTGAAAGATACTTTTTTATGTATAATTATAAAAATAATTTTTACTTTTTAATATAGTTATAATTAAAGAAATTTTAAACAAATAGATATATAATTTTTATGATTTTAAAGTTAAAAAATAACTTATATTCATTATCAACCATGTAATATTCAATCTATATTTTTAAAGAAACAAATTTGTCTCATAACTTTAAAAAAACACAATTAATAGTGAAACTATGAAAACTGAAATTTAATAGAGATTTTGTAAGTTAGTTTTTTTTTTCAAAAGTGAATAAAAATTACAAATTAATATTTAAATGTCTAAAGTATATCTTAATTTTTAAGAAAATATAATCAAATTTAACAATTAAGAATAAAACCATTGATGTTGTTGAAATTGAAGAGAGATTTAGTGGATGGACAATGATGCAGCATTATCCAGCGATAGGATGCCTCTTCAATTTCTAAAGGATTTAAGATTTGAATCCCAACTTCAAGGTATTAATGAATATTTTTTTTAATGGGAGGTTGATCTAAGAATGCTGGACCAATGAACTGTCAACTATTTTTTAATTTATTCTGATGATCAATAAATTTTTTTTAAATTTATTCTGATGATCAATAAAAAAATTTTATGAGATTAGATTGATCACCCTTAAAATTAGTGGACATAAATCAGACATCTGAGGAAAAAAAGCAATTTAGTAACTTACTTTTTTTTAAAGTAAAATTATTACATAGGCATAGGCTTGTTTCCATTTCTTTGATTCCATTTTTTTAACCTTAAATATTTATTTATTGTAGGATAGGATTATGATGATTTCACATGGCAAAAAGTAAAGTCGTCATTTTAACAGCTCCTTCAGCATGATTTCACACCATCTAAAGGGAGTAAATCTTGGGGGATTTTACCTTGATGCAACTACCCTTTGCATAGGGAAGATCAGGAACCCAAATTACTGAGATATTTCGTACTCGAAAATCGACTTCAAAATCTTATGTGACAAGTCTTATTGTTGCTTTCACACCAAGTATCTACTTGGTGAATAAATGAATATGTTACAACGGAAAATGGACGCTAACAACAAATTCTAAGAAGATAGATGAGATTCGAAATAGCTAGCATACGCTAGGCCTAACGTTATAAGAGGCGAGTGATTACTGAAACAAGAGATAGCACTAAATGGAGACACTATAAAAAATAATTATAAATAACGATGAATTTAATGATTGAATTTATATTTATCATTAATTTTATGATTGATATTATAATTCAGTCACTAACTAATGATCGAAAATAGATCGAATTATTTTCGATCGTTATTTAGCGATCGATATCAGTTCGGTCATAAAATAGGATCGAATATTATTTCGATCGCTAATATAGTGACCGAAATAATATTTTATCGTTAAATTAGCAACCAAAATATATATTCGGTTGTTAAATGTAAATTCTGATGGGACAGATCAGGAGTAGGGTCTATCAGTTGAAAATTTAGTGACTGAACTGTAATTCAGTTTAATTTAGCTACCGAACCAGATTTGGTCGCTACATTTAACGATCGAACTCAATTCGTTTGCTATATTTAACAATCGAACCATAATTAGGTCACTATACTACGACCGAACCATAATTCGGTCGTTATACTGCGATCGAACCATAATTTGATCGTTAAATTTAACAACTAAACCCAGTTCGGTCGCAATATAACGATCGAATTACGATTCAATCGCTAAAAATAGCATCCAAATTTGATTCGATCACTATCTTTAACAACCGAATTGGGTACTTAGCGATCAAACAGTGTTCGATCGCTAAGTTTCCCTAAAACAACACTGCCGCTCGTGTTTTCTTTCGCTCTTGAACTCTAAAAATTTCTCAATCTCCTCGATCTCTTTCCGATCTCCTTTCCGGCATGATCTTTCCGACGTGATTTCTCTTCGGCATTGCGGGGTGGCAGTGGTGGTAGAGCTGTCAAGTAGACCAACCCATGACAGGACGGGTCAACCTACTAAAAACTCATCATATGGCAGGGTGTGGGTGGGTCAACTGACTAATTTGGCCGATTAAGAAATCTCCAACCCAAGCCTGGCTAATTAATAAAATTTGGCAAAATACATTTATATATGTACACAAAGTTATGATCCTCTCATCTGTTTCTAAAAACATGCTTTAAATGCATCCATTCTTAATTCTAAGACTAAGATTATGAGCATATACATAACGCAGAACATAGGGAACTAGCTAGCTAGTGACAACATTTTCACATTCAACTACATTTTTAGTTTAAATTGAGCCACCAATGCATTAGAATCATAAAAAGGAAAATTTTCACATATTTCATCCAAGAGTAAGGTCCATAGGAGAAACTTGTAAAACACCAGACTTGGATACCCAAATATGCATCAGAATTAAAGTTATAATTGCTGTTTCATTTTAATCATCATAAATCTCTAAGTTTCCTGACTTCATGACAAAAATTTAGCAATCAAACAAAACCTTAAGTTGACAAACTTAGTGCTACAAAGTTATAGTGATAGATTGACAATGCTAAAGAGGAATATAGTAGAGAAATTAGGAGATCAAGAGAAGCTATTGTCTATCAGCAATTGAGTTTGAATCTTCTTCCACTGTCAAAATCAAATATGTGAATTTTAAATTAGTACATATCAGATATGTCAATTTAGAACAGGTAATTTAATTTGCTTTGCAAGATGACCTCACCCAATCAACGAATGATTTGATCACTAGGAGAAATCTCTGCAGTTTTAAGACTGAGTATTCAGTTAAAATTATATTGAACCGAACCAAATTAATTGAAATTGAATTGAATTAAATTTTTTTGAACTAACTGAACCAACTGAATTTTCAAATAAAAATCGAATAAACCGAACCGATAAAATATCGATTAATTCAGTTTTCAACCAAATTAACCGAAATAACTAAATTTTTTAAATATTATGAAAAATTTACTAATTAATTAAGGATAGGATTTATAAATTTACTTACGAAATTTATAAATTATTTTTTTATTTTGATTAATTCAGTTTAACCAAATAAGAATATTAAAATTGAAATCAAATCAAATTAACCGAATTAATCAATTTTTTTAGAAAAAATAATTGAAATTCTGAAATAATCAAACCAAAATTTTAAATTTGATCGGTTTGATCGATTTATTCAATTTAATAAAATTTTTGCTTACCCCTATGTAGTTTTATTGTCAAAAATAGCAGCCATCACCTTTGAATAAAAGTTGGCATATCCATGTGATTTCTGAAACATGAAACTGGATGAAACAGGTACTACAAACAATAGCGCAACACCAACAAAAAACACAATGGGCGACTTAATAAATTTGAGAAAAAATTTATTTTATTTTTGATTTACCTTCTTTTTCAAAATTACCTCTAAAGTCTCAAAGATTATCAAATTACTCTCCAATGTTTTTAAACTCTTGCAGTTTTACTCCTTAATTGTTTACACTGTTAATGAAATAGTTGCATGGTAGGGATGAAGTATATGTGTCACATATATCACTTGTGTTGATGTTTATGAGGAAAAATGATAAGAGTTTGAAATACTAAAATCTTTTTGACCATCTAAAAATTTCAAGAGACATTTTGAAAAAAGAAGTGTAAAATTTGAGGTGTTTTATAATCAAAGTTATTCTATAATGATTAGCAGATGAAAAACAAAAGTATATTATCTTGAAAAAATTATATTAGATGTGATCCTTAACTTATCTTAGTTTGTGGAAAAATAAAATTATTGATTTTGTTGAAATAAGCAATATTAATGATGTTTGCTATGCTAGTTTGACAACATAATGAGCTCAATATATTTGGCTATAACCCAAGTGTAAATAAGCTTTATTATATATATTTTTTCTTTTTAAAGATTATCATTATAGTTTTACATGATAACAACTAGAGAGGTAAATTTCTCAATTGAGTGTTTTGACACCTAAGCCACCATAGGATGATTTATTAATAAGTTGTGGGAGATCAAAAATTTTATAGAAAGAAAATAATTTTATTCATAAAATTTTGTCTAGAATTCAAGGAGAGCTATAAGTGAAGTTTTTGGATTTTTCTATAGAGAATTCAAATGAATATTAAGAGATCTCTTGAAGTGCAATCATTAACTTATTCAACTTTCGTTGTATTTTTAATTTGCTCAAATTCTATAAATTTCAATTCTCTTACGGTTATAGACTTATGTTGAACCAACTACATTAAATTACTCAACTTTATTTGTATGTTTATATTATTCTATCAAGAGATATCAATATTCTACCACATGACATTGTGGTGGAGGTTATTCTGCATTCATAGTGATGTTATGATGATTTCTAATCTAAAATATTTAATGATTTGTTAAAATTATTAATTAAAAATATTATTATACAAACTCTTAACATAAAAGATAATAACTCTGTAAACTATGAAACAATAAGCATTATAAATTTCAAATTTACATACCTCTTTTCTCTTACAAACTAAAGCAACATGATTGTGAATAGAGCTAAAAAGCTCATCACGGACTATTGAAGGGTCGAACTTTACTTCTTCAATGACAACATCTACAATTCAAACAAGATAATAAAATTATAATTTATATCAAAAGATACCTTTGAAGTTCACCTTTAAATATTAAATAAATTTGAACTTGAGAGTATACCTTTACATTTTCTGTCAAACTCTTGTATGGAATAGTGAATAGAACTCATTATGAGATTAATAGGATACTCTTCTTCATTCTTTTTCTCAATTTCCTTACCAAAATTATTTTTAAACTCGGTAACAACTTCGTCATGTATATAGCGTGTCATAGTTAAGTATTCATTATCTCCCAAAAAGATTAAGAAATATCAATGAACAAACAAAAAAGAAATACAAACATATAGATTCTACCACATTTAAATTAATCATTAAATTTTAATTTTAAAATATTATGTTATTAGATTACGTAAAACTAGATAATCGATTTTATAATTTCAATTAGCTAAATTAAAAAACATTCACTATTTATTATCAACCATCAAATATTTAATCTATATTAAAATAAGAAAAATAATACCATAGAAAATATGCTTTTCAAACCCTCCTTCAAATCTGCTCCAATAGAATTGTCCAAGAAACAAACTTGTATATCATAACTACATGAAAAAAATAATTATTAAATTTAACAATTATGCATTTTTTAAGAATTATATATTTTTTATTTTTAAATTTAATTTCAATACTAAGGCTATATATTTAAGGGAAAAAACTACTCAGTGAGATACTTCTTAAGAATCCTAAAAACTTCTGATCCAAATTTTTTAATTATCTCATTTGGAGCTAACATTTGAACATTGAGTCATTCCTATAACAACTTTAAAATGATAAATATTTAGTATTGTTGATTAGAGTTAAATGATATGATTTTTTTAATTTTCAATAATTATATTTTAAAAAATTTAAACTAAATAAACAAATTTTCAAGGGTCAAAGCTCACCTTATCGTTGCAAAAGGATAAGTTTTTTTCATTAGCAATTCTTTTGCAATATTTATCAAAGATTATTGCCTACAAACAGGGCTGAGTATTCAGTTAAAATCAAATTAAATTGAACCGAATTAATTAAAATTGAACTGAACCAAATTTTTTTAAACAAACTGAATCGACTGAATTTTTAAATAAAAATTGAACAAACCGAATCGATAAAAGACTTATTAATTCAGTTTTCGACTGAATTAATCAAAATAATTGAATTATTTAAATATTATAAAAAATTTATTAATTAGTTAAGGATTTATAAATTTACTTACTTAAAAATTTATAAATTTTTTTTATTTTGGTTAATTCAATTTATTCAGTTTAACCGAATAAGAAATTTTAAAATCGAAATCGAACTGAATTAACCGAAATAATCAATTTTTTTAAAAAAATAATTAAAATTCTAAAATAACTGAACTAAATTTTTAAATTCGGTCGGTTCAATCGGTTTATTCGATTTAATTGAATTTTTGCTCACCCCTACCTACAAAACACCAAAGATATGATTAAATCTAGATCAAGTAATTATTAAAGCGATATGATTATTACCTTAAAATCATCAAATTTAAGAGGATTATCATCCATGATAAGCTTCCAAATCTCTCGAGTACTACTTGAAAATATTGAAACTGGATAAACACCTTTGTGATTACCAACAAGTTGACCTAAGACGATAGAATAACAAAATATTCTTAACTTTGCAACCTATCATACATTACAATAAAACTTAACATTAAAGGGAAAATACTTTATAAGTCTTAAATCTACATTATAATGTCAATCAACTCAGTTAGGAAAGCAATAAAATTTTGTTCTATGTTAGTATTGTCACTATTAAATTTTTAATATAATCTTAAAATATAGAAGAATTAAATTATCCTAAGTTCTTTATTCTTTCTCAATTGTTTACATATAGAAATTATACGTAATTGTCTTCGAATAAAATTCATACAATCTGTGTCAATATTTAAGTTATAAACCTGTTTTTCAAATAACTCTTTTTCCTATTCAAAACTTTCAAGAGCCACCACCTCGATCTGAAAAAATACGGAATATTAATTTTATACTAAATGTTAGCTCTGAGTAAGAAAATATCGATTTTGACTTACATCGAAAAAATCAATTGACAAACTTGTTTCATTAGTTAGTTTGACTATACTATCTCAAATCTGCAACGCAATGAACATATTAATGAAATAGGTGTATGATATTATAATAGTGAAAAGAGCATGTACCTTTTGAATATCCACTGCCAACATATTCTCAAAAAAATTTAAGGGTACCTGAATATAAATTAAATTTGATATCAACGAAAATTTAAATAGAAGTAATAAAAATAAAATTATAATTGAAATAACTAATTACATCTGTTGCATCTCGTACGACGAAGAGCAATGTTATTTTGGTTTTGCGTTGGCTAGACAAATGCAGCATTGCTTATTATTGAAAAAAAATAAAAAATCATACTTAAGAAACATTAGCATACTACATAATTACACGAAGATAAATCAATAAAAGAATACAAAATACCTAAAATATTGTGCTAAGGAGGAGCATACTTAGCATTTTTTGTTTCAATATAATGAGACCACCTATGTTATAGGGAGATTCTACTCAAAAGATTAGTTGTTACATCTACATTTTGAACTCAAGGATTTTAAAGAGAAATAGTACACCTACTACATCTACATACTCACATATTTATCAGCACAATATCTGAAACTACTAGAGCAAAAATGATATCTTGCTTTTCGAATCTATTACCATCCTGAGAATGAGAATCATGTGAACAAGATTAAAAAGTCGGAGCTAACTAAAAAAATCAAAAAATTGAAACAAAAATAAAAAAATAATAAATGGAGATACACTGTTAATAAAGCAAAGATTGAACGTACTATATAATTTAAAAGATTTAGGATCTCAATGGTAAACACAAAAGAGGTGCATGAAGGCATTAGTTCATGAAAAAATAACGAAATCCTTACTTTCTCAAAAATTTTGAACAAATAAGTAAACAAATAAAGTAAATATTTAAAATTTGAGATAACTAAAAGAATAGTCTTCGTCAATCTTATTTTTTTTCTTAGCAACCTAACTTTTTTCTAATTTATCCTATGTAATTAATTAGTACCAAATAGTATGAATTTAGTACTTAGAATTGCATCAAAATACAATAAGTTCATCATGCATATATAAACAAATGTACTAACTTATGCACTCACTTTTCCAATGATACTCTGCAAATCCATGACCACGATAAAGGTTGCCATGCTGGTGGACTTTGCCAACCAAATGCCTTTGTCACCCAGCAAGCTAAAGAAAGGAGATCCACTTAGCATAAAAAAAGTTAAAACATAGATAAATAAAATTTTAAAATTAATATTCGCAAAGTTACCTTCCTCCTACATCATTCTTAAAATTGACATAAAAAAATGATTTAAAAATGTACTCTTCCCTATCCAAGCTAAGAAAGTACAAATCAAGAAAAAGAAAAGAAAACATGGACGGATTTCGAAAGATAACGTGGATGGGCTCCTGTCAACTTGCCACCAAATTAATGTTACGAATCTGTTTTGAAACTCATTAATACTAATTTAGAATTCTGAAAGATAACATGGACGGACTCCTATCAACCTGCCATCAAATTAATATTACGAATCTATTTTGGAGCTTGAAAAGAGTGCCACCAAATTAATGTTATGAATCTATTTTGGAACTCGTTAATGCTGAAAATTACTTAATGCTATTTTGAAACTCCAAAAGGTAATGTGGATGAGCTCCTATCAATCTGCCACCAAATTAATGTTAAGAATCTATTTTGGAACTCGAAAAGAGTGCCACCAAATTAATGTTACAAATCTATTTTGGAACTCATTAATGTTGGAAATTATTTAATACTATTTTGAAACTCTGAAAGGTAACGTGGGCGGGCTCCTATCAACCTGCCACCAAATTAATGTTACAAATCTATTTTGAAACTCGGAAAGAGTGCCACCAAATTAATATACTGTTATGAATCTATTTTGGAACTCGTTAATGTTGAAAATTACTTAATACTATTTTGGAACTCCGAAAGGTAACGTAGACGGGCTCCTATCAACCTGCCACCAAATTAATATTACGATTATATTTTGGATCTCGAAAATAATGCCACCAAATTAATGTTACAAATCTATTTTGGAAATCGTTAATGCTGAAAATTACTTAATACTATTTTGGAACTCCGAAAGGTAATGTGGATGGGCTCCTGTCAACCTGCCACCAAATTAATATTACGAATCTATTTTGGAACTCAAAAAGGGTGCCACAAAATTAAGGTTACGAATTTATTTTGGAACTCGTTAATTCTGGAAATTACTTAATACTATTTTGGAACTCCGAAAGGTAACGTGGATGGGCTCCTGTCAATCTGCCACCAAATTAATGTTATGAATCTATTTTGGAACTCAAAAATAGTGCCACCAAATTAATATTATGAATCTATATATTTTAAATTCGTTAACTTAATACTATTTTGGAACTTTGAAAGGTAATGTGGGCGGGCTCCTGTCAACCTGCAACCAAATTAATATTTTGGAACTCGAAAAGAGTGCCACCAAATTAATGTTACCAATCTATTTTGAAACTCATTAATGCCAAAAATTACTTAATACTATTTTGGAACTCCGAAAGGTAACGTGGATAGGCTTCTGTCAACTTGCCACCAAATTAATATTACGAATCTATTTTGGAACTTGAAAAGAGTGCCACCAAATTAATGTTACAAATCTATTTTGGAACTCGTTAATGCTGAAAATTACTTAATACTATTTTGGAACTCCGAAAGGTAACATGGACGGGCTCCAGAATCTTCTTCTAGAACTACCACTTGATGCTATTCTAAATTTAAGGGTGAGTTTTTTTTTTTCAACCCGTGATGATGCAGGAGGATTCTTGGATCTTTTATTATGTTTAATAATTTTAAAAAATTTTGATAATTAGAGTATTTTTGATAATTTATATCTTATGTATTTTAGTATTTTGAGTCGGTCTAGAGTTTTTAGTATTTTAAATCTATTAAGATATTTTTCTTTTCTGTTAGAATTTTTTCTTTTGCATCTTAGAATTTTTGATCTATATAAATGTTTGTTTAATTAATGTTTAAAAGAAGCTTTTTGGATTAATAACATTCTTGATAGTGTCATTTATTTTTTAGTATTCTTTTGAATCAACGGTTTTTAAAAGATTATTTTCGACGTTCATAATTGAACCAATATATTCAATATTGCCTTTAATTAGAATAATCGTTATCCCGTCTGATATCATATTGTTATTGAGAAAGACATTCCAGATGTCTATCCAAAGATGCATTAACTTTGATTTATCGTTAAGGAGAACAATAGATAGATTGAGTTGGGATGAGCTATAGGTGATCATGTCTTAAAACTAGTCTTACTTTTTAACTATCAATTTGATTATTTGAAACCAATAGACTCAATACTGCCCGTAGAATAATTATTATCCCGTCTGATATCATATTGTCATTGAGAAAGACATTCCAGATGTCTATCCAAAGATGCA
>JBBMKF010000095.1:5598432-5614884 GCA_037834155.1 Curcuma caesia | reverse complement strand
GAATAATTTATTTCAAAACGTGACATAATACTGATGCCATAAAAATTTCTAAAATAAAAAAATAAACTAGATCAATTGTCTTGGACCAAAAATACAAGACTCTCAAATATTTCATATTATTTTTTCCCGAAGTGTGGCAATTATCTTTTCAACAGATAATTTATCATTTAGGTTGAGATCTTATCCATTTACGTTAATTATATCAATCAACTTAAACAATAATGTGGCTTGATAATATTTTCTTTACTTCAACGATGTATCTTAACCGTCAGCGTTGATATAAGAAAAAATTGTCAAACTAATTAATTTCTCGTCGTTAATGTTCCATGCACAATAATTATAACTTAACTGAAAAAAAGAATAAAAAATTTTTTAATTCAGTTTTATAAAATTAACTACATGTCACCGGAGCTTTTCATTGTGAAAAATCATTTTAAAAGGAGGTTTTCCTCCTTTTTCTCATTCCCTTTTTTTAAGCCCACATTAATATATGATGTTTTAAAGTTATAATTTGAATTACAAATTTTAATTCTTTTACTTCTTTTATAAAATTCAAAACTTTATACTATTTTAAAAATATTAAAAAATTTAGATTGCATATGTTCAAACTTTAATCTCTAAAATTGAATTTTGGTAATAAATTCTGAAAATCTATATTTCAGTTTTATAGAAATCATATTTGTAAAATCCTCTTTCATAATAATCACTGTCGATTTTATGTCATACGTTTTACAATATCCATAGTTTGTTTTATAATTTTCCAATGTACAAAAATATTATTAAATGGCGATATAACTTTTTAAAAGTTCATAAAACTTTAAATTTAAAAATTAAAAATTTCTCTCTATATATATATATTATAAATGTTCACCTTAAAAATCATTGCATTATTTATAAAGACACAAAATAAGGCGCCACTTTAATAATTTTGAAAAAAAAAATAATATTCGTTTGATTTTAATTTTTCTCCAATCATTTCGCTATCGACCATTTGGCTGTATCGATCATTCCTTCCGACACATGATTCACACAAGTCACACCTTATAGACTTGGTCTAGTGGACAATGTGCATTCACGACGCGGCACTTGAGAATCCCACCTCTTATCACAAACAGCGCATGCGAGAGTAGCATAATAATTGAGGAATAAAATAGCTCAATGATATATCATAATTAAAGATATCTATCAATTTTTTAAAAATACAAAAATACTTATCGGGTTGGTTATGCTCTTATCCTCAATGTCACTGGGAAAGAGACTGCTAAGTGCTAACTCAACAAGGCAAACGCCACGAGAGTGTTTATCTAAATGAGAACAGGAGGAAAGGTTTAATATATATATATATATATATATATCACACACAGACATCTGACCGCCAGAATGGTGCATGCGATGCGAGGTCCATGGCATCTGAAGTCACGTAGGTCGCGCCTTGCAGAACGATAAGGTTCAGGCGGAGTACGTACGTATATTGGACTTAATTATATATTTTGCCCGGTACTGGTTAATTACGAAACCGATCGAACCTCTGTTTCGCTGGCAGAGACGGAGAAGAGGATTGGGATAAAGAAGGTTTGGTGCATGCACGACGCGACGCGTCCCTTTATTAATTAGTCGAGGACGACTATGCATGTGGAGAGGAACCCCACGGGGTCAGTACTGGTTATGATTGCAAGACGACGTTTTGGATTATTCATCTATTAATTAATTGATCCGAAATTGAAGGTGTGAGGAAGTGTGTGCCATGTGGATTGGATTTGGAGGCTGGTCAGTCCCTTCCCGATCGACTATCAATCGGCCCTTTCAAGAAGACGGATGAATAGATTATATTGTGAACTGACACAACGCGGCGGAGAGCGCCAGGTTTCGTCAACATCGAACTACGTTAATAATTTGAAGAGAAAATAAATCATGCATATAATTCTTGTAATGATTAAAAAAGAGAAGATAATGTATATATATATATATAAGATAGGTTACCTAATTTAAAAAATTAAATATATAATTAATCATACAAAGTTAATATTAACGCCAATATATCTCTTTCCTTAAGTATTAGATCTTTCAATTATTTTCCCATAATACTCTCCCTCATCAACATATTAAGTATTGAAATATCGCCGATAGATCGAGCAACTTCAATATCAATAATATATATATATCATAATTGATCAAGGTCCTTGATACAAAATTTGATGTGGAGAAACTTCTTGAAGGCTTCGGATTGCATTATCATCATTATTGCTGGCTATGATCATGCCATCCACATAGATGAGTACATAGTGCATTAGAAATCTTTGTGAAAAGTGAGTAGTCACCTTAGATTGAAAACAATCAATTACTTGCTGAATGCTTTTAGAAAATTTATGAAATAAACTTTGTGAGACTTGTTTAAGCCATATAATGATTTATTGAATGATATACCATAAGTGTCTCCCCCCTGTCGATGAAAATCGAGAAGTAGTTGCATATAGACTTGTTTAAGCAAATCACTATAAAAAAAAGTATTTTGGACATCCATTTGGGGAAATGACCAATTACGAACAATAGCAATAGCAACTCAAGAGTGAACTGTGGTCAACTTGGCTACAAGTGTGAATGTTTCTTTATAATCAATCTCTCTGGCCTGTTGAGTGAAGCATTTTGTCATCAATTGAGCTTTGTATTTGTTAATTATGCTATCCGAATTATATATGTTTAATATTTATACCCATTTTGTACCTGATTGGGTGATGGCCAAAGGGAAGTGGCATGAGTGTCCAAATATTATGTCGTTCAAGGGCAATTAATTCTTCATGCATAACTTCCTACCATTTCGGATCTAACATTGCCTGCTCTTAAGTCTTGGGTTTCACATGCGCAGTAATAGCACAACCAAAATTTCAATATTTATATGAGAGTTGTGCATAAGAAATATATCTGGACAAGGAGTGATGTGTGCGCCAGTAGAGGAGAAGATTGACTTGGGTTAACTGTGGTGGTGTGGTAGAGATGGAAATTTCAAAGTTTGACACTTGGTTGCCTTATGCGATTAGAAGAAAGTGTGCTAGGGGTGTGTTTGTGTTATGGAAGTGTCTAAGTCAAGGCAAGGATAGTTTGACTGAAGGTATGGGTGCATGATTGTGAAGGAGGATTAGTAGTTTATGTGATATTTGTTTCTATGATGGTTGGTTCATCTGAGATGTAAGGTAAGAAAAGAACTATCTCATCACATTGTTCTTCTTGTGGGTTAGTATGAAATGGGAAAACATACTCAACCAACATCTCGAAAAGAAAATAATTTATTTGTTAATTTCTAGATTATAAACTCGATAACCCTTTTTGCCAAATACTAACAAATATGCATTGATGCACTCTTTGATCAAATTTATGTGTGGGTTGAATATTAGTGGCATAGCAAAGATATCCAAAAGTTTGGAGATAAGTGTATGCAGGTGATTTGGTATAAAGTATTTGATATGGAGATTTATGAGAAAGGAAAGGTGTGGGCTAACAGTTTATCAAATTGCAAGTTGTTTGAATGCTTTCACCCCAAAACTTTAATGGTAGGTTTGCTTGAAATCGGAGAGCCCTTTACGTTTAAAAGATGATGATGTTTTCTTTCAACAATTCTATTTTGGCGTGGAGTTGAGGTGCATGAGGTGTGATAATTGATGATTTTACTATGAAAATAATCTCTCAGGGAAAATATTTCGATGTCATTATCGGTTTGAAGAGTTTTAATTATAGAGCGGAATTGTGTTTCCACACACTAAATAAAGGACTGTAAGATTCCTTGAATTTCATATTTAAAACTCATAAGGTGCATCCAAGTATATATATCGAGTATAATCATCAATAATTGTTAAAAAAAATAAATCCCAAAGTGAGATTTTATTCGATGTGGTCGTCAAATATGACAATGAATTAATTCAAAAGGTGATTGAGAAGAAATTGAACTAGATGGAAAACGTAAACGTATTTATTTGGAAAGAGGATAAATTTCACAAACATGCTTAGAATCAAAGTAAATTGTAGGGTTGGTGTCGGTGAGTACTTGGAGTAGACGAGACGATGGGTGCCCAAGATGGTGGTGCCAAAGATTGGAATGCTTGTGGATAGCATTAACAAAGGCTGGATTATGATTTGTGCTAAGCAGTAGAGGCCATTATGTTGCTTGTCCATATTTGTGCTAAGCAGTAGAGGCCATTATGTTGCTTGTCCAAGCCAATCATCTTCCTCGTAGCTACACACAAAAATCAAAAAAGAATATGTAATTATGTAATTCAATGCTTGTGTTAATTTACTAGCTAATAGCAAATTAATTTGAAATTGTGGAACTTTGAGGACTTCATTGAATTTATTTTGAGGTGTAATGTACAATGAATCAATTGATTCAATAAATATCTGACCACCATATATTTAACACACCAATATTTGTTGTTTCTGGTAATACCTTGGGATTTAGCAATTCAAATGAAGAAATCACATGGTTTGTGGCTCCACTATCAATAATTCAATAAAAATTAGAGTGTGGTGTAATTGGAGAAATTTGAGATGATGTTATAATAGTACGTGTGGTATTTGTAAAATGTTGTGTGTTACCATCATTATTTTTTCGAATCATAGCTATCAATTGATTATATTCTTCAATTGTGAACCTTGGTCCATCATATATTGAAAGAGATTTCTCTCCTATCTCCAATAATGCATTGTTTTGTTCCACCTTCAGATTGTTAGCCCCAGTTTGGCGTTGATTGGGTCGCTTCATGTTCTCTCCATGGAGCTTATGATCTATGGCAAAGCCATGTAGCTAGGTAATAGCATTTTTCAATGCTATGGTAATCATGATTGCAGTAGTCGCAACGTAGTAGTCTTTTGTCTTTGAACTTGATTTGCTTGACTTGTCTTAGTATTTTGATTTGCAAGCATGGCATGATGATTCATGTTTCCACGGTTGAGAGAGATTTCAACTTGCTTTTCTTGTTGGAGAACGAGAGAATAAGTTTGACGTGTATTAGGTAAGAGCTAGCGGCATCAACAAGATTTGTCCACATACTGCAGCATAACTTTCATTTAATTCCATAAGAAACTACATCACCTGGCCTCTCTTTCTCATTCTTCTTCTCGAGTTGCTCTCTAATCCACCAACATGAACATGTTAAGGGCTCGTGATACGATGAGTGTTCATCACAAATTATGTCTTTGGCTCCTAAAGTAGCACGGATTCAATCCATTGTTTTGAAGGATGTCGAGGACAGCTAGCTAGCCCGTGTTACTGCTTTACCATCATTAATCCTTAAATATTGTTTTTTGATCAAATAATCCACTAACTATCATCAATCAAAGTCCATTAAAGTAAATCGTTAGGCTGTTAATATTTAATCATGTAATCAAAATTATATTTACGTCAGTAATAATTTGCACATCTAAATTAAACTCAAAATCTCTGTGGTTAGTTCACAATTCATAGGGAAAAAGTAAAACTTTTGTGAAGCTGACTGACTTTCGTATGACGCCATGTGAAGAGATTTTGTTTCAGCTACCATGTATCATGTCTGTATCCTAGTTCATATTTTTTTTTGTACTATAGTATCGACTGACTATAGGATCAAGATTAACTGTAGGTTATGTGTAGTCCCCGGGGCATAACTGAGTTGGTTACGATGTAGTAGACTTGCAAAAGATTAACTGTAGTTTTTCGATTTACTTCCTCATAAATGGTCGTAGGATCGATCGTGTGTGACCGCTAAGATGATGAATTCTACCATTTGCAGAAGAAAAGATTAACTGGCCAGGCCCACATCGAGCACGACTTGGGATGGGATTAATTGTGTCATGCATGAATCCACATTGGCAACGCCGGAGTCAAGAATTTTATAATCTCCGTTGATCCTGAGCTAACTGAAAATCCCTCAGACTACCTTTTTCTCTTTCACATGTTCTTTTTTCCACCATAAATCCAAACTAAACCACGGGTAGGATAATATGTGGCTCCACCCTTGCACATGAGAAGCTTTAGATCTTAGCTTTGCTTGGGCATGAGTCCGGGTGTAGCCGGATATATATATATGGTAGGCTTAATTACTAATATTTTATTTTTAAATTTAAAATAAAGAAATAAAATTTATAAAAACCTTCAAAATGAAGAAATTTTTATAGAAAAAATTTAGACTAAATGTTTTAGTCACTTCATAACCAAAAATTCAAAACTCTCTCGTCGATTTAAGTTTTAAAGAGCAACTTTTAACGGTGAAGATATCATTGGGCAGCAGCGTTCGAACAGGGGAGGGAGGGAGCTTGGCCCACATGCTTTGTGTGGGGCCTCAGTGGTGCCCTGCTTAACCTGGGCCTATTTGGCCCATCCTTACCTGGTGGACCATGACGACCAGCGACGAGCGGTGTTTGGATTGCATGTGGATGATGAGCGTGACGACAGCGAGTGTCGATGATGAAATGGCAGAGGAATGATGAGCGTGACGACAGCGAGCGGCGATGATGAAAATGGCAGAGGATAAAAGGGTAAAAGTATAATTTCAATCGCTATTAATTATGTGGATGATTTGCTGCTGAAAGAAGCAATGGTGTTGAGAAATGTAATGTTAAATATATATAGTTCACTAACAAAGACGTAGTTAAGGACCCAATTCAATTATGTGTGCCTTCCTCGAACTGCCCCCAATGAAGATAGCCTACGAATCGAAAGCCCACAAGCATATTCCTCATTATGTGTGCCTTAATGAATATCTTAAAAAATAAAGGGACTATGTTTTTTTTTCACTCACGAGAATTTTTTATTTAATTTTTAAAATAACATCTCCTAAGTTTTAACTATCCCTAGTTTAGTTTAATTCACCTGCGCTGTCTGTTTTCGTCTCCTTCTTCGACTGCTTCGAGCCCGACGCTCGAACAACATCGCCAGGGTTTCGATCGATGAATCTCGCATCTGAAAGTCTAATCCGTGGATTGATCGGAGAAATTGCGAAAACAGAAGAGAAGAGATCCTTCACATCGTTTCCAATCTATTCCTCTCTTTCTTAATTGTTTCCCTTAAACTTGCATTCTGATCGCTCGCCCGGAGCGGTGACGAAGTTGACTGACTGTAATCTCCCCTCCTGGAAATAAGAATTTCGTATAAGGGATATTTGTTTTTGGAGAATTTTGGAGTTTTATCGGACTAGAATAAGTAGATCTTGTCTCGGATTTTGGTCTGCTGGCTTCAGGAAGCGGAGATTTAGAGATTTTGATTCATTTGATGATACGATTATGCAAAGGATCAGGGAGATGAGCGGGTCTACCTTTGGCAGGGAGGGACGATGACTGCAGCGTCATTGGGTCTTCGGTCGGGAAGTAACGGATCATTGCATCAACAACTACAGAATGGTGCTTTTTCGGCAACTCAACCGATCTTGCTTCGAAGGGCTTCAAGATCCGTATCCGGAAGGATTTACAAGTTTGTAGGGAGGAGGAAGGTCGGAATTCTACTGATGCTCATGATTTCAGTTACCGTACTATCGTTTGTTTCGGTTATTAGTAGAGGTCAGTTCCAATTTTTATTATTTCTGGTGATTAACTTGATACAGAATTGTAGGTTGGTTATTTCAATCATGAGTAATATCTAGTACGTCATACTTCCATGTATGTGATATTGAATCGTGGATAGGTTATTTCATTCGTGAGTAATATCTAGTAATTATACTTCCATGAGATCATGAGTTTTCTAGTCAAGTGGAGGTTGGTTATTTCCTTCATAAGTGATATCTTGTAAATTATACTCCTGAGTTTAAATGATTTTTTATTTTCTGAGTAGAGTAGCATAATCTTTTCAATGTTTTGTTTTGCTATATCCCAATTCCTCTCTGTCTTCTGAATCATTGTGGGAAAAAGTTTAGTATTAGATTACAGATTTGCTTGCCCGTACTGTGGAGACATAACCTGACTGATTTTTAGCTCAGGACTCGACAGGGAGCTCAATAGTTTTCTTTAGGCATATCATATCAGGTAGCGTTCCATATGGAGTAGCATACCCTTGATTGTTGTAGATTCTAGGACTAAATTTACTTTTCCATGAGTAATAGCACATTGCTGATCATATTGCATCTAACTTGACGTTTGTTGATTATGATAACATTTTAAACAATCACTGTCGAACAATAGTCTTGATTATGATTTTTTATTGGATGAATGACATTTTCTATTGTGCTAATGCAAATTACAGTTAAGTATCAAGACAAAACCCAGATTCTGGATATAAAAGAAATGCTTATTTGGATGCAGAAGGATGTCTATTCCTTCATGAATTATCCTTGCATTTTTCAATAATTTTCCTTTATTGTTTTCAATCTTCTTGCAGTTTTGATATATTAGTTATTCCATTATGCATCATCATGGCATATGATAGACTTCCATTACTATTTCAGATGAAGATTCATTGGTAGGTGCTACCACACTTATATATTTGAAAAAACTTTCACCATTTTCATTTGCGCTCCTTTTTTGCATGGGACAAAAACAAGTATCTAATAAAATCATATTTATTTATGTTTAATTTTTAAAGTTAGAATTTCTTATTGTGTATTTGAATTTTTTTCAAATAAGCATAGTTGTTGCACTCTAGGCTTACTAGTGTAAACATATTGCTTAATCTTAATTTAAGGAAGAAGAGATTTTTTTTTTACTTTCTATTTAACAATGTGAACATCTTGTGTAATATTAATTTATTTTTTTCATTTAGATGGGTGATCAAAATGGTAAACGTAATGTTTTCATTAAGTTATATCGTATGCATCAATTCGCATCGGCACAAATTGTTTGTTTGGTTGTGGCATGGTATGAGCGAAATAGGCACAAACAAAATAATCAAATTCCTCATCTTGTACTATTAGAAGGGGAACATGTAAGAAATGAATTAATGATAAAAATGTTAACTAATGATCAATGCTATAGTATAATTAGAATGAGTTCTTCTGCATTTGTGGGATTGTGTAATCTTTTAGTCAAAGAAGGTGGTTGACGACTTATCACAAGGATTACTATAGAAGAACAAGTAGCAAAATCACTCTATTTGCTAGGTCACAATGTTATAAATCGTAAACTTGGCTTCTTTTTCTATCGATCGAGAGAAATAGTGAATCGTCATTTCCATAATGTTTTAAGAGTTATAATGTAGTTGGAGGATAAATTTCTCAAACAACTAGATGGGTCACAAGTTCATTCAAAAATCTTCACTAGCAATCGATTCTACCCATTTTTTAAGGTAAAAGTATTATTTTTATCTTTTGACTAGTATAGATTTATGTCTATATCTTCATAATTATTAATAATTTAAACATGATATATCAGGATTATGATGGAGCAATAGATGGAATACATATTCGTGTTAAAATTTATCCCTTTGATGCCCCAAAGTTTCATAGTAGAAAGGATTTTCCAACATAATATTTTAGCAATATGGACATTTGATCTGAAATTCACTTATGTCTTAGCTGGGTGGGAAGGGATAACATCCGACTCAAGAATAATAAATAACGCATTAATCAGATAAGAGTGTCTTAAAATTTCAAAAGGTAAATTAAATGACATATATTGTGATTAGACTTTCCTTGCTTTTACAATTTAATAACATATTTTTTTAGGAAAATACTATCTTATTGATGCTGGATTCATGTTGAAAAGTGGTCTTATTACACCATATCGAGGAGAACGTTATCATTTGAAAGAAAATAATCGTAATCCACCACAAAATGCTCGAGAGTTATTTAATCTTCGACATTCTTCCTTGTGCAATGCAATTGAAAGAACTTTTAGAGTCCTTAAGAAGAGATTTATTATTATAGGAAGTTCAACGGAGCCAAATTATTGAAACTCAAAAAGAAATTATTATCTATTGTTATATTTTGCACAATTACCTGATTAATGTTGATCTAGATGAGGGATTGCTTGCCGAGGTTGATACTGAACTTAATAATAATCGTGATCATCAAGAAGAAAATCATAGTAATAGAGATGACAATGAAAATGCAAGAAGGGGAGAATTGATTAGGGATTCCATAGCTGCGGCTATATGGTTAGATTATAATATGTGATATTTATGTTTATTTGTTTATCTTGTGGTTTTAGACAAATTTTCTTGTAATTGGATGATTGTAAATGTTGACATTTTAATTTATTATGTTATTTGAATGTCATATGACTATTTATGTGATTCTATGTTTGATTGTTACTATATTTTTATTTTTAAGGATGTCAAAAAAGAAGTACTAGCAAAGTGAAAATGCAAGTGTAAATAAGGCGAATAATCAATGTGTTTGGAATAAAGTAATGGATAATGCACTTATTGATACATATTTGAATCAACATAATATAGGCAAAGGGTTGGTGGAACCTTTACTACACATGCATTTGAAAATATTGTGATGAATTGAAGGAAAGATTTCTTGACAAACTTATCGATAAGGATAGGGTTCAAAATACCATGAAACATATTAAAAGAGGCTGATTTTCATGTTATGATATATTTAAGAATGGTATGAGTGGTTTTGTATGAGATCCCATCACAGAATTCTTCAGTGCTAAACCTGAAGTTTGGCAACAACTAATTGAGGTGTGTATGCATTTGAAAAATATATTTAATTTTCTTTTGTGAAACTATCTATGAATGAATGTTTGATATAATTATATTGTAATTTGTAGATTAAATTAACAACTGTCGAATGGAAGAGCAAGCTGATTTAAAATTATGAAAAGTTAGTTCAATTATATGAGAAAGATAGAGCTATGGAACAACATGCCAACACTGCGTCAGAAATGCGAAAGAAAAGAGCTAGCATGGAAGTGGAGAATAATATTGGTGAAAATCATTGCTGAAGTTGAATTTATGATATCTTAACAAGAAATCCATTTGGATAATTCAAAGGCAGTTAATGAGAATGTTCAAATTCCAACTTTTAGTTATGAACTAACTAAATCTCAAGCTAGCTCTTTTGTTGGAGTATCATCAAAGAACAAGAGTGCAAAGAAAGGTAAAGTTGATGATGACGGTATAAGCAATGCAACATGACTATGTAGCTCGATCCATTATGAGTTCAACACATGAAATTGTTAAGTCAAATAAACTTCCTATTCCTGAGAATGAAGTGTGGACTTTATTAACTCAATTAGGTGTTGAGCAATATAGAATTTCTATATGCTATTTGTATCTTGCGCAATGCCCAAAGATGTTGAGAGCTTTACATAGATGCCCTTTTGAATATTGTAAAAATTTATTATTCTAAATGATGGATGGAGAGAATCTACCGTATGATTAATTTGTTACTTGTTGGATGATATATATTTAGATATTATGTAATATGCATTTGGATGCTATGTACTTGAATGATTTTAGATGTTTATTAAACTATTATTATTTAATATAAAACTTGTTACTTGATGATTAAATATACTTTATTCTTATCATAGTAGAATGAATATTGAATATTCTTATTTGGAGTAGTTTTTGTTGAAACTGTGCTGTATACACAGATCTATAAAATACGTGAGAATGATGGTCTTATATCTTAATTGTATCAATTCTTTTATTGTCATATATTTTTATAATTTTCATAAAAATAGGATAATAGATGTTTATGTTTTATAATGATTTATTTGTTATGTTATTTATATACTAGAGTACTGACATGTTCTATCTATTCTATAGTGTTAGTTTTAGATTTTAACATTAGTAAATCTTTTTAGAAATATATATAAAAATATTAATTTTATATCAAAATATATAGATTTTATATTTTACATACTTATTATATGTCTATTTATTATTATTTATTATTATTATTATTTAAATCATAAATATTAATTTTAATTTATCTCATAAAATAATTTGATAAAAAAAATCTAACATCCATAACTTTAATAAATTATACCTATTTTTTTCACATATAAATTTATTTTAAAAATTAAAAATGTTTTTATAATTTTATATATTTAATTTTTATTTCTTCCTCCATACGCATACGCATGTTACTGAACCTTCTCTCATCCAAATAACCCAAACAGAACGTTAATCAACCTTCTCGAATCTCACCCAACCCAAACTGAGCGTTAGAGTACACGGTCAAGATTCAGGGGATCGAACGCGGAGGGTTTTGCGAAGCGGCACCGGCGATGGAGCTCTCATTCCGGACGCATCAAATGGGTCGCATCCTCGCTTCCTTTTCCACACTTCTTCTTCCACTTCGTCCTCAAGGCTGCGAATTGGGGTCAGGGTTCCCAGAATCCAGAGCTCTCCCTCCGCCTTTCTCGTATCGTCTGGGATCCCGACGCAGCCTGGAGCCTCTCCGCCTGAAGGCGAAGCAGTGGGCGGCGCGAAGCGAGCACCTTTCGCCGTGGGACGACAAGCCGTACGAGTTGCTTCCAGGTGGGAAGAAAGCTTACCTCGACGAGCAGGACGTTTTAAGCTTCCTTGACCCCCCCAAGGAGCTCATTCCCCTCGATCCTGCTTCCTACAACCCTGCAGCTTATCTGTGGTGAGATGAGACCCCCAATGACTGGTTTTTTTGTTTCTTGTTATACGTTCTTTTCTAATTGAGTCAGAGTACCAATTGAGAGGAAAAAGTTATCTTCTTTGCAATTTTTCTCGAGTTGTTGCTCTGCGTTCTAATGTTTTAGAATCGCCATGGGTAAACAACTAATGGAATCTTGTTTTTTCTTTGATGGAAGAGGGACACACAATTAAATCACATCGCACCAGAGTAGCGCATTCACAAAATGAAACTAGTCAGATGAGCTTGATTAAGTTATTAGTTGTAGCCATGCTTTATGGCCATGATGTGTTGATGTTTGATGTCTCGGTAATGGGATTTAAGTTAGATATTTATATTTGATCATTTGCACGAGTGTGCAAGACTTGTCTGAGATTGAGGTGACCAAACTTGGAAAATGGACTATATGGATTGAGTGTGGAGCCGTGAGGAACTTCAAACTCATAGATACTCATTAAGCTTAGAGAAGACCCAAAGGCGAATGCTGTTTAATGTGTTAGATGTTGTACTCTTAGTATGCTTTGGGTAAATTGATTGTATTGATGTTGTAATAGACTAGGTTACAGAGATTTCTTTTTGAAGCTTTGCGACTTACAGGTGTTTCTGAGTCATATGTTTGTCGACAACCCAGGTCCCGAACTGTAGGCCAACTTATGGAGTTTGTAAGCTGACTATAGGGGAATTGCCCAACCTGATCGGAGTGCTAGTATGCTTCAGTTGATCGGAGCACTTTTAGTCTAGTAGAGCAACTTTCCAACAAAATAAAGATTTTAAGGCACAAAATTTTTTGTTTGAATTTTAGTCAACCAGAATATATTCTGCTGGATCCAATGTTTATATTTTTGAATGTTCTACTTGAACCAGTTTTGCAGTTGATTGAACTATTCATTTTCAGCTTGTGTGAGTGAACATTGGTTCATGATATACAATGCTTTTGGCTGTTGAAGCATTTGCCACAATTTTTTTGAGCTCCATTGATTGTGTTTTATTTCTATCTAGTGTCCAAATCATATCCAAGATCTTGGAAAAGCTTAAGACTTTGACTTATCTCTGTATAATTTTTGTTTGTTGAAATTCCATCAGTTAAGTTTAATCACTTTATCCTCATTTGTAGAGCTTACGCTATTACCTCATTTAAAAGAGTGATTTAGCAGAATTTGGGAATGACACACTAAATGTGTCATACATTGTGGAGCAAGAGCAGTCTTTAAATCACATTAGATCCTTATGTTAACATTTTTTTGATTTTATTTTAATTTTTTGTGAATTTCTTATTTACATCAACTATCATAATTTATATATTGTCACATGGCATACTTTGATCTAATTATTTCATTTGTCTTTTTATCATGAAAATTTTCTTTAGCAATCTATTTATCATCACTCCTCTCCTCTAGCCCGCCATTCAATTCTATATTAGAATAAATAGAGAGTGTATGCTCGCACAACTTGATACTGATTTCATTGTAGTTTAGGTGTATGCACCAATAGCTTGGCATCCATTATCTGTAGTTTTTTTCATTGTACATGCTCCCTTTTGGTTACATTTTTGTAGGATCAATCTAGCAGCTAGACGGGATTAACCATAGACTAAAACTTCAATTTTCAATTCAAAGTTAGTATTAGTTGCACAACAAAAATAAGAATGCAATAATTTAAAACAAAAACAAACGCTAATAAGTCAATTTTACATGGTTTAAAACCTCAATTCCTACTCCACAGGCTATGATTCATAAGGTGAGTTACACTTTGAATCCAACTATACTTTCAAATTTACTAGATGGAGAAATGCCTTTCAATTCTCTTCTTACAAAGATTAAAACAATAAACACAAGAAGACACAATTGAATCAAATATGAATCTTGAAGGTAGAAGAGAGCTTTAAAATGATGATTATGAGCACTTTCAATCGTCATCACAAGCTCCCCTTGTCCCTATATTTATAGCTAAGTTGGTTTCACTTTAGCCTCAAAACAACTTCTTTACACTTCAACATGATTAACCATCTTTTTCTTTCTTATTCAAGATCTAGTCGATTGCTCAGTTGACTCCACTTTGAACAAAATCATTCTAATCGTGAGCAGTTCATTGTTAGTCAACTCCCTAATTGACTCAACACACCAATCGACTAGTCGACTGAACTCAACCTCTAGTTGGTTGGATCATCGACTACAACCAATCTAAGTCAGAGTCTTCACCTAAGTCAAACTCTACTAGAATCAAAATATAGGTTCACTTGACTCTTGAAACTCACTATATATTATCTGCCAAGAGGGTCGCGCCTTCGAAATTTCTTCGTCTTCCAAGAACTCTTGCTTTTAGAACTTCCTTATCTTGCCTGCGGGTTTTCCTTGGTTGCTTGGTGTTCAATTAACTTTGACCTGCCCACACTTTTGGCTACCAAACATTTGGTCACTCTTCACTTGCCTAAACTTTCATCCACTAAGCATCTGCTTGGACTTCTTTGATTGGAAGTATCCAGTTAGTTTTGATCTACTTGGACTTCTTCCATTGCACAATCAAACTTCAACTTAAACCTTTTCCGAAACTTTAAAACCACTTGGCCGAACCTGATCACTTGGGATATGATTGTACCTATAATTTCCCCAACATCACTCGGTCAAACTCGACTATGATTGCACCAACAAATTCTTCATCATTATGAACACATAATGATAATAGTGTTAATTAAAGGAAATTACTAAGAGGAACATATGACATATCCAGCATGGGCCTTGTTATTTTTCTGGATAAGTTGTATTGTTACATTGAAATGCTGAATCACTTTTGCCTTGTGAATGATCCTTTATGTTGAATACATGACATGGTGCCATCAAAATGTTTAGCGGGAATATCGATCATCTCTATGATTTTCATCTTGGTTTGTTAAATATGCTTGAGAGCAAACATGGTTTGAACTTATACAGGAAGAAAATTGGGGATATTCCTGAAGAAAGGCGGCATAACTTGTTGCGTACAGTTAAAGGAGGGTAAGTTGATTGCTAAAGATTTTGAAAAGAATTGGAGATTCCTTCACGTATTGTAATGTAATGTGTAATTTGTATTTTGTTGAAAACTCAAATACTATGATCAACATATCATAGAATTTCTTGCATACTTGTTATTGTGCAGACTGATATCAAGGTTGTGGGAACTAGCTGGAACACGTTATCAGGATGCCAAATTTGTAAAGCTAAGTGCATCTCCCTTGTTATCTCTTGGAAATAACTCCAAGGCAATTGAAATTTGGAACTGCCGCGCAAGTGAAGGTATTTTTACTTGATAATATGTCAACCTGTGTTTCTGAAATTCTATTTTGACTTTAATGGTAGAAAATTCTACCAATTTCCAATGGTTTTTGCTTCTGACATTCTTTTTTTTGTTGCCCCTTGGTGGAAGTAATTGTGCTACACATGCCCATGACATATTGACATGATGGTCACATGTGCGATCATGGATAGACCAAGTCTTTTTGATAAATCTTGCAATACTTGTGAAGCAGGGGCTTTTGTGTAGTGTATAACATGCCCCATACGTTTGATCAGTACTTTTTTAGGGCATATCTGTGTAGTTTATAGATAATTTGCAGGAAAGATAGTATTATAGCAACCAATCTTTAGTGGCTTGCAAGTCACATCAATCAGTACTATAGCAATAATCGTTAGTGGATTGCAAGCTACTCTAATTCCTGTAGAATATTTGGTTTATGGAGACATACATAGCATTATTGCAATAGCATGGTTGGCCCTAGGCTGTTGGAATCCCTATCACCTAAGTCTGTTGGATCCAATGAGTGTATGGCTTGGTGAGCACATTAAGTATCAAAATGAGCACCAACTATAAAAATCCAAGTTTAATCAAATATCCTAGCCAACTTTACATTTTTCTAATGGGATTCTTCATCTAATTGTTATTCTTTTCCCATGCTTTTTACAAC
>JBBMKF010000095.1:5557726-5571828 GCA_037834155.1 Curcuma caesia | reverse complement strand
ATAAATTGAAAAAAATAAAATTAATACAAGGTGGAATCTAATTAGCCTTCCAGCTTTGTTAATATGAAACAATATTATTGGCTAATGTTTGAGATTTTTAAGGAGAAGGGTTTTTAAAATTTTAGAGACCATCTCTAATTGAAATACAGAATAAGTTAAAATGATGGATAATTATTCAAATATATATATAGTACATTATCATCGTCCAAATAATAAAGGATAACTATATATCTAGTGTGCCATCTCAAAAGTATATTGAAATAGTATATTAATAAATGCTAAAATCAAACCATGGTATATTAAAAATCAAAATACCATATATATTAAATATCATCCAGTAATTTATAATGATTGTATGTGTATCATTAAACTTATAAAATCCATTTACATCAAAAGTATTCATTTTTCTAAAATCTTCATATACAAAATGTTGACATTCTCAAAAGCTCCAAAAGATTTATATAATGATTATTGTATGTATATCATCAAACTTATAAAATCTATTTACATAAAAGTATTCATTTTTCTAAAGAGCAATGTTTAACTGCAGGAAACTGCAGCATGAAAACATAACAGGACAGACACATAGCAGTGGGACCCACATGCAGTTTCCTGCAGGTGGGTCCCATTTCTTTGGCTGTCTGTCCTATTATGTTTTCATGCTGCAGTTTTCTGCAGTTAAACATTGCTCTTTTCTAAAGTCTTCATATGCAATGTTGACATTCTCAAAAGCTCCGAAAAGCATATTTCATTGCAAACCTCCAATACCTATAATAAGTATACATGAAATGAGTATATCAATGAGATCTTTAAAAAAACTTAGAAATCTTGATATACAAAATATTAAACCTGCAATTTAATTTCAAAAAAAAAAGGAGTACATAATATATCCATTCTATTGGTACGCTTGCCAGGAGTGAATAGCAATTTACAATTTCATCAATCGTAATCATATATTTGTTTACAATAGATTAATACACAACAGAAATAAAAATACACAACACAAAAGAGAAAACATGCACAAAGATACAAGTTTCACCCTTAGTTTCATACAATTAAGGGTGAGAAAAGTTCAATTAAATATATCGAATTAATAGATTGAATTTAAAAATTCAGTTTGGTGATTTTAAAATTTTATTTTTAAAAAATTAATTATTTTTTATAGTTCAATTTGGTTTTAAAACTTATAATTTGATTAAACCGAATAAATTAAAATTTTAGTATTAATTTTTAAAAACTAACACCACGACAAACACCAACAACACTATGACTAATTTTTACCATTGATTTTTTAAAAACAAACACCACAACAGTGGTGTTTTTTAAAAACCAACACCAAAATCCTCAAGAAGGAACAGGAGAAAGTGTGGCTCATTCTTGCTTTGCTTTGCTATGATGAATCTTTTTTTCAACATTTTTAAACTTTCAAAATTACCAAAACACTCCTGATTTCTTTAAAGCTGAAATTTGATCATTTGGAGTAAATAAAAGTTATTATTAATTATATTAGAAGGAGAAGGTTTCTTCGCCTTCGATTTTTACTTGAGAACGAGAAGAGTTAGTAGAAGTGGATAGCTAGAAGTGAGCCGTTGGATTAGTTGCCTTAAAAAAATAGATATCGAGTAAAATCACCTAAGTTAGCATTGTGCATGTGTCATACTTGTGTCGCTTCAATGTTTTCGCTACCCAAGTTCAAGATGAAGGGATTTGAGTCATTCAATCTCCCTCCTTCTAGCTCGCAAGGTTCTAACAAGTGGTATCATAGTGAGGTTACTCTTCATCTAATTAACCTCCATTGAAGCACAAGAGTTAGTGTCATGACTCGCGAAAAAATTCGACAGCATCTCCTCAGTAATTATAACAATTTTCCTGAATACAAACAAAAATACATAACTACATGCGGCCGAAATAAGGACTACACGTCCTTTACACACATCACACAAATAATCTAAGGCCCACACAGCCGTGACAACTACTATCACATGCATAATAATCGAAAATCCTCAAAGCGGAAAACCTCATAAATTTGAACAACACGAATCAACCACCAGGGTATGGAATCTATATACAACCATATCGAATGTGATTAGATTTATTACAACCATATCGAACTACGACGAAAACGGATAACTAATACACACTAAATCTTTTGGTGTGAGATGGTAGCAGTCGGCTGATCTCCAAGATCCAAGGAAAACTTATCTGCTACTTGGGGAGTTCCCTCTATGTTTTCATGAGTTGAAAACAACGTAGAGAGAAAAATAATTAATTTCCGAGATTTGTATTTTGGAGTGCCTACACACTATCGTCGATAAGAAAATCGTACTGGAAGGCTGTGGTTTCTACGTATCCAGAATTTATGAAAAAGAAGGAAAACTACAAAGAGGTTAGTTTTCTAGAATTTTTTTTTTGTAAATTTAAATTCTTTATTGATTTATATTCATATGTGTTGATTAATAATTTATAAAATTATATAATCGCTTCCGCTATATTTCGATCGGATCAAGAATTGATAATCTGTATCACCGGAATAGTTTCGGAGGCTCACCGTATTTCCTACACCTGAGTCCTCTGGAATTAAGTGAGCAAGTTGAAAGAGTTAAGGAGTCCTGTAGAGTTAAGTAAGCAAGCTGAAGGAGAAGAAGAGTCTTACTCTTCTGAAGTTGGGTGAGCAAACTAAAAGAATTGAGAAGTCTGAGTCCTCTAAAGTCGGGTTTGTAAGCTGAAAGAGTTGAGGAACCTAAGTCTTTGGAGTTAGGTGTGTCGATTTGATGGAGTCGAGGAGCCCGAGTTCCCTAGAGTCGAATGAACGAGCTGATGGTGGAGTTGGATGGCCGAGCTGAAGGAGGAGTCAAATAATCGTTTTAACCTCCACTCATGTTTAAATTTGACATCCATCTATGTTTGGCTCTATCAACACGTGGATCCCTTCATCCACCGTATCCATATTAATTTAATAATCAACCCGTACGCAACAATACAACGAGCGAATGATAGTAGAAAATTTACTATCGTGTGAGGCCGATTGTGTGGGGCTGTTAAGATAACAGATTTCATATTTTTTGTAGAAGATAGTAGAAAATTTACTCTTAAAAAAGTTTGTAAAGGTTGGGAGAGGATAAAACCTCTCAAGTGCTCAACGTAAAAGTCTCTAGCAATTTATCATGTACAATGTGAGAGCTTGCTTTGGAAGTTAACGCCAGGATTTTCAATTCAAAATTTGTCTAAAAGAGTTAATTAACCGTAGAAAATGGGCCTGTGCAAGCGAGCCTTAGGAACTAAAGTCTTAATATTCAACAAATGTATAGAACGCTGCTTAGTGTTCAACTAATGGGCTTTCAGGCTTAATGCCTTGCTTCTCGATTAGACAATATGACAAGGACTTTTATACTAGACCAGTAAAATCAAATATTTATGAATAATTTTAATATTTAATTTAATAAAAAAAATTATATTCATTTAATATATATAAAAGATCAGTTTAAATGATTTATTAAATTAAATAAAAAAAGTTAAATGCATATGTTTAATTTATTAATATTAATTAATAAAAATTATAAGTTATTTATAAACAATATCTATAGAGCAAAACTTAATTTGTGAATCATATTCATAAATAATATTCTTATCAAATTTATAAATAAAAGAAAAAAAATTCTTAAAATAAACAAACAAATTATAATATCAAACTCATTTTAATTAATCAAATAAATTTAAAAATATAAATTAAACTTCAAACAATTAAATAAACGTAAATTGATAGATCCATGGCATCCAAACAAATCAAATCAAAGTAAAGTTTGAACTAAATTTAAACCTAAATCAGAATTGAACAGTCATTTTAATCTAATTAATTTTAAAATCCATTTGATTTAATTGAGTTACTTTATTAAATAAATTCGGATTTCATCCTACTTTTATATTTCATAAAGAATTAATTTTTTATTAAAAAATTCATTAAAAAATCTTCCTCTCGCGACCCATCACATAGCGGCCCTTCCGGGCAACCTAATCGCTCGGCCAAGCACTACGGCCCGATCTATGCAATACATTTGATATTAATTACCTGCGTGTGCTCTTGCTCGTCATTACTCAGGTTGGGGGCTCCTTCTTACCTCATCTGAGAATATGTACGTGGGCATTGTGCATGACATCTAGATTTTACTTTTGTAAAAGGTGAAATTTATCATCCAACAATCTTATAGATCGGTCTCACGTTTAAACTTATCAAGCCTCACGTTAATTAGATGCCCAAATCGCCACCGCATTAACAAGTTAATTAAGCACATGATATTCTTGTTGCTTTAATTATGGGATACGCGCACACATGACACATGCAGGAATAATAAGACTTCCCAATTCTTGATTGCTTTCTACTGGAGTATATGAACATGGCGGCTCAGAGAAGTCAAACCTCTAAGAAATTAGACAAGTTACTGCCCTCACGGCGACCGACGCATCCCGAGCCGAGGACGACAGCCACAGATCACTGTGTGGTTCACATGGCTTGCTACAAATGTTGGGAATTAGACAAGTGAGTGGGTTGCATTAATTAGCACTTGATCCTTATCGTAAGTGACCAGAATGAGGCAATTTTATATTCCAACATATGGTTGTATATGCCAAAAGAGTAGTAGAAAGCTTTGCTTCAGATTCTTGTTGAAGATGGTTTCTCAACACTTACGGCAAACTAGCCAGCTACTGGGCATGGATGTGTACAGGCAACTAATAAAAATCTTCGCGCAGGTACAGATATGTATCCTTGTCATTAAACTGCAGGCAGAGCTGCATAAGGTCCGTGATGCGGTTTTTATTCACTAAGACACGCAAATACTTGCATAACTTGGTGGAGGTCAGCGCCAAGGGAAGAAAGAAGGGATAGATTTGATGACTTCATATGAGCAAGCTAAGCATAAACATATATCTGTATATATGAAATGTTTGTCATAGTGAACGTTGACGAACAGTGGGTTGGACCACAAAATCAGAGTTTTGTTTGGTAATAGCTAGGCATGGTTGACTCCGAACGGAACTGATTAGGAAGGACTTCATAGTGCACCCCGCCCGGTTGACTATTGTTGGATTGCAGGACGAAAATCTTGGCCACTTTTTTGCCCGCGTCCTCCGCTATCGATCGGACGCCAACTCAAAAGGTTGGTTTGATTTTCTACTGTCGCTCTTCGCCACTGTATGTTGATCAACACTGTCTCTTTCAATCTTGATCCAAATCAAAGTTGTCCCTCTTCTCTTCTCTTCTCTTCTCTTCGCTTCTATTGCAAGTATTCACCTTTAAGAAGTCAGTGTGTGGATAGGAGGATTCCACACAAGCCCTGGAGCGCAAAGTAGAAGCCAAAGGTGAACTATTGTTTAGGCATCATACAGTAGCTGTATGAATGATTTCTTACGAATTTTCTACGTCAATGATCATCTTTTGTTTCCTTCGCTTTAGACATGTCAATTGTCTTGAGGAATTTGTCATTGCTTACGTACGTACGTACGTGCGTTAAGTTGCAAAACCCACTAGGGTTATAAAGTATGTTGATCTTATTCCGAGAGTGTTCTCATTGAAACAACATGGAATTAATTAATTGGCTCCATCATTTTGATTAGCGAGTGGATATAGTTTTCAGCCAAAAGTAGTGAAAAAGGTAGCCAGCAAATTAACCACGGTAGTCATGAGACAAGTGAGTATGATGGGGACAACCACTAATTACTATCGATGTTCTTAACGCTTAATCAAATTAAATACTAAGAATGGGAAGCTCCCTTCTGTAATGTACATCCACTCCAAGATAATTAGTCCAAATTTGCGTCTAATTCAATGAACGTTTCACACAAAACCACCTTTCAGAGTTGCCAATCACCATTTCCTCTGCCCAAGCACGCGAGCATTTTCTATTATTATATAAAAAGTTCTGTAAAGAAAATCGATGGCTAGACAAATATATAGCAGTAAAAACAAAGAAAGAATAGCACCAGATTTAACGTGGAAAAATCCTCTTAATTAAGAGGCAAAAAAACCACGGGAAAGAGAGAGAGTTCACTATGTTTAAAACAGGGAGTACAAGATGATCGCTTCTGCGATACTCTGATCGATACACTTAAAACAGCACACTACTACCATATATATAGATATGCCGTATAGATATATCCCTAGAAAACAGGGAAAAGATAAGGAGATCAGGATAGAGAGCAATCCGATAAGAGAAGAAAAAAATCTTGATAAAACTTCGTATGGCCAGGTGGCAAGAAATGCTCCAGCAAATTTGACGCATGCTCAACAGATTTGCCAATCACTTGGCCAGTTCATTCGTCCTTGTCCAAACCTCTTTTGGCTCGATCAGTCAATGTCCATGGCTATATATCTAGATGGGTTCCGCTAAGCCTAACCATTGCTTTTCGCGATCAGACCATTTTGTCGATCGGATTAGATGGACAGTTAGCTCAAATGAGGGTTTCGCCAAGCACCACTAAGGAGTGTTTGGCTTGAATTGCAACCAATATTTAACTAACTTTAGTAAAATGTGAAATCCGCTACCCCAACGGTTCTACATGATCGATCCACGACTATCTGTGAGGAGGTAAATTAGGAAGTTGCAGTTAGTCATGACGGAAGAAGACATTGTCTCGACTTCGTCAAGATTCGATCCTTACTCACTTTAACAGCTTTGTTCCGTCGTAACAAACTCAACCAATATTTAACTAACGATCCTCGGCTTGTGCTCATGTGCAACGCTAATTAGTAATTACCCACCATGTGATGGCATGGCAATATTGACTAATATCATGTGGCCTTTCTTTACCATCACCAAAATTACTATCATGTGCACCCATGTGCTAATTTTCATTTCCAAAAGCAAAAAAGATCGATCAAATAACTTGATAAATACACTGGCAAATTTATATATATTTCCTCTCCTTGAGGATCGTATATGGAATAATATGTGTTGTATTCGGCTGTGATTTTGAAGGGGGAAAAAAAAGCTAAACCAAAATATCACAACTCTTGATGACGAACCAAAGACTTCTAAATCTGTTTGTGAATTGAATCTTCATGTTTATGGCCTCGAAGCCAAGCCTCTTGCGTCAGATCCCTTCATTATCCTCAACCTCTTGCATGAAGAGATGAACATTCTACGAGCCAAAAGTCGGAGGAAGGGATTAGTATATGATTAATTATCCCTTAAGCATGTTCGTAAATTAACTTAACAAGTATATATAAATAAATATATACTTACTCCCATGGCACATCTCCAGCCAACATCCAGTCCCCATCTTTATCCTCATATGTGATCGAGAATCCACACTCATCACCGTGCCCTTCCAAGCTACCTGCAAATACAAATTACGTATTTTAATCAACGTATTTTTCCTTTTTTAGCCCTTCATGTAATTAATTAGCCGTCGATATCATATGAATCTTTAACCTGGGGAAAAACATTCGAACATGCTGTTCAATGCGTGGGTGAGATCATTGTAACCCTTACACAGCCTGAGATCCAATTTCCTCAAGTAAGGAGCTCCATCCATGCTCACCTTCACGTATATTCCACCATTACTAGTACTCTTCTCCTGCTCTGCTGTGATCTCCATGTTCTTCCTTGCTCTGAAGCTGTTTGTCCTGTAAGATCTCACCGGCGGCCACCCCACTGCTTGTGCCCTGCATACAAAATCTAATTAATCTACGTCCGAATCCAAGAAATAACCATCCTGCTCACTCAGATCATGCATATACTGCACGTACTTAGCTGGAGGAACGGTACTGCTCTGCTCACTGCTGCAGCACTCTTCATGAGATCGCTTGCCGGTCAGCGGTGCCGACTTCCTCGGCACATCGGAGCCGGGGAGACTAAGTGTCAGCTCAGTGGCCTTGAAGTTGTCAAGATCAACCTCCATTTCCGTTTCTAGCCGGTGATCCACTGAGCTGATCAGGCTAACTGTATATACATATATATATAGTCAAGGTTTGTTGATCTCTCTCAGGCAAGTGGGCAAAGAGGTAGCGGGCAAAGGATCGAAGTGGGACCGGCAGCGTGTCGGAGGGAGGGGGCTGCCGGCCATGTGGGCGGCAAGGCGGCGGTGGGCCGCGTGAAGCGCCTTTAAATATGCATGCCTCGAGCCAGCGGAACGCGTTGTTAATTTCTCTAGGGGTGCAGACTTGGTCTCCTTGTTGGATGACATGAAAAGTTGTTTAATTATTTCCATCTATCTTCCAGATGCTTACTTAAAATTTATTTTATTGTGCTAGGCAGAGTGATTGCTTGGTTGGGAAGTTAATTTGATGGCAGGATGATGACGGACATTATAAGCTACAGTCCTACAGACTTCTCGTTAATTTGCAGTCGAATGCATATTAAAAATGTGAGGGGATTCGATGGCTGATTTTGGTATATATTTTACAAAGATACTGGGTCGTTCTGGGATCACACAGCACCAAAATGGTTTAACCGTTTCTGATCCAACTGTCTGCCAGCTGTTCAGTCGATCCAAACCCGCCGGTCCATCTTTCGAATTTTGTCTGCGGCGGCAACTGCGCTCAAATTGAGATGCAGTTCCCGGTTGGTGCGGATTGTCCACATCGGTACAATATTGTCCACTTTAGGTCCACGTTCTTATGATTTTGTTTTTGAATTTTATTCAAAAAGTCTCATATATATTTTTCATCTTATAACCTCAGGATCTTTTCAATATATTTCCAATATGAAACTTTTGATTGCATTCCAACAACCGAGTCATTCATCACTCAGTTAAAGGTTTTCCACTGTATGTGAGTTTCAGAAGTTCCAAAGGCAGAAAAGACTTCTGTGATTAAAATTTTTCACTGCAGTTGGGATTGAAGACGAAGGTGTTAACTGGTAAGATTAGATTCTGAAATAGTGTTTCTTTGAATTCCTTGTTTTGCCTTAATAACTTTCTTAAAACGCAAAACCTGAATTTGTTATATCATAGAGCAAGCTTATTTATATGAATGAATAAGCCTAAATTTTGCTTTTTATCACCAAAAAAAACAGACTATATACACTAGTTCAGCATATACATTGTGAATATTTCTGTTGACAACTTTCACTTAGCATACGCATATAGGAAATTCTACATATAGTTGAGAATTATTGTTCAAATAAATCACTAAGATACATTTCAGGAATCACATGATAAGAGTAAACAGTTGTTCTGAGTCTTCTGATATATGGGAAGCATTTCCACAAAGTCATTTGGAAATACTTTCTACTCTACATCCACATCTCTATATCTATCTTCTCCTATATCCATTGGTTTAAGAAACTTGGAATACCAGTCACCAGAATATCTACGATACCTTGTTCTGTTTTGTACACTAAAATTGACTCCAATGAGACCATAGCGATTTCTATAGCCATCAGCAAGCTCAAAGCTATCCACAAAGGACCAAGCAAAATAACCCCTGACATTCGATCCATTCCTGCAGTATCATCAAAAGTTTCAACTAAGAATCCTTTGTATTGCTAAAGTAAAATAACTAAATGGATTCTGAAAAAAAATTGGAAGTACCTTATGGAAAGAAGCATGCTTTCTATGTAATCTCTCATGTAGGTTGCTCTGTGCTCATCATGATAGTTATATTCAGTAGTTGTAGGATCTATGTTATACTCTGGATATCCTGAAATAACCCTAAATATATCAGAATCAATGCTAGAATGTGATGCTGTGTTTTATGGCTGTCTTTGTGAACCAAACTATTACCATTTTCATGGATAAAGACAGGTGGATTTCCATACTTGTCTCTAATATAGTCAAGCAACCTTTGCATAGCCCATGGCGCCAAAGGGATTGTAGGAGGATCTTTTGAAACCAATGCCTGATAGAAGTTCCATTTCCTGTTAGATTAAGTAGTTTCTAAGAAATTTCAGGAAGATAAATCACTTGACATTTACTATAGTTTGTGCACCTTTGTAACGTTTGTCTGTGGAACTGCAAGAACATAGAAAAAAAATACCTAAGGTATAATCACTGCCTAATACTAAAATCAATTTGTGAAATAAGATGGCTAATCAGAAATTTGAAATTAACTTACATGTGAAATTGACTGATATGTCAGTGTACCAATCTCTCAAGTTGTCATCTGGATTACTAGTTGCCGCTTGCACAGAAAACTCCATATAGTGATTAAATCCAATGAAATCAAAAGATCCTCTCAATATGGCCGACTCTTCTGGTTTGAAGGATGGTAAGCGAGATCCAACAAGCTTCCGCATCACAAAAGGGAACCTTCCATACACTATAGGATCAACAAACCTGCCGCAAAGCCCATAGAATTCAGTACACATCACACAACTTCTGTATGTCTAGATTGAGCACAGAGAAAAAATCTTCAGTATATTGTTTGGTTACTCACCATCCTATTAAGAAATCCAAAACTCTGTTAGCGGCTGCTATATCCTCTGGTAGAGCTGTGAATGGCTCAACCCAGGGAGCAAATAAAGTAATTCCGATATAACCTCTTTGTTTTGGCTTTTGTACAAGAAATAACACTCGTTTAGATAACATTCTGAATAATATTAAGAACATTCAACAAAATTGAAACTAATACTAAAACCTGGTATTTCTTTCTGTACAAGGAGGCTGCTGATGCATGAGAAAGCAAAAGGTTATAACCAGCCACATATGGCTCCACAGATGAATTCCCTTTGGTGCAATTGAGTCCATAGAAGGAGGCCAAGGAAGAAGAGCAATGATTTGGTGGAAAGTTCCCAAGATCGTAGCCTTGGATAGAGTAAACGTTTGGCTCATTGATAGTGACCCAGTATTTTACACTGCCCCCAAACTCTTTGAAGCACACATCGGCATAAGCAGTGAAGTCTTCTCTGCATTCGAATGGACACCATCTCAGACACTGTTACAAGAGAATCAAATGAAAGGGGAAAATTTTCAAAGTTTACACAATATTTGGGCTCAAGACTCCTGAATATTCATCTTCCAGAGCTTGGGGAAGGTCAAAGTGAAAAAGAGTGACATGAGGCTCAATTCCTGCAGGCAAATATAGTTTGGGGAAATAGTGAATGTGGAATTCTTAAGGTATGATTTGTTATTCTAATTGTACCATATTTCTTGAGCTCATTGATCAAATTGTTGTAGTACTGCACCCCCTCTGGATTAACAGGCCCTCTACCATCTGCATGCATGGCACGCACTTGACTCATGTAAGCTTCAACTATTTTGTCTGGAAAAGAAATTATGGCAAATTGAATACTAACTAGGAATGAGTCTACTCCACGAAATGGAGAATCTATAGGCATCCAGGCCCATGTCATGCATCAACTTTACATCTTCCTGTCACCAAAAGAAGCCAAAGTTATATACACCATCATTAGATCACCATGGGAGGGTATAGTTTTGTATGCAAAACTAGGGATTCACCTTGTACTTGTGATACTGATCAGCAGCCACGTCTCCTGTTCTCTTGTCCGCAGTTCTCCCTATGATTCTTAATACATTTAGTTGTTGCAGATAACAAATCTGTTTTTTTTTTCTTGGTGAAGAAAAAGTTAACCTTCATGTGCATATGTGTCCCAAATGCTGGGTGTTCTTCCTCCCTCTGCAGCTGCCCCTTCAACCTGCATGAGAACTTAAAATAAAGATTTAAATAAGAGCGACGGGGTGATATAGATTTAAGAGAGAGAGAAGTGACCTGGTAAGCAGAGCTACCGGCGCCGAAAACAAAGCCAGTGGGAAAGTCATCTCTGCTGATGCTGCTCACCGGAGCTACTGCTGCTAGTACTATTAGTAGTGCCCAAAGCAATACCGGAGACCACCACCGGTTACATTGCCTCTCCATCTCTGTTTAATTTTATCTAAGCAACCCCGGAAATCTTCATACTACGGCAAGACGATGACTACGTTTGTGGATGTGTTTTTCTTATGGCACTTTGTGTGGAGGTGCAGGGTGCAGCAAAAGACGACAGAATGTACCAATCAACACTCCATGGACGAAAGAAAAAGTAAGAGAGAGGGAGAAAATTTTGGAAGTTTGAGTCTTGGCCTTGGTTGGCATTTTTGTGCGTGTTTGTTCTGTTTTGGAGCATACCATAATTGATGGTCAGGAAGTACTTGTTATCTTCATCTCATTTGCATTGAGGATGATAAGTAAAGAATTTTATTTTGGTCGAAAGGTCGTCCGATCAGGCTAAAATTTAATTCTAGTCAATAACAGAAACATATTCATCATCCCGATGCTCATGCAATATAGTTTGCAAGGAAGAATCCATTTCAATAATTATCAGACTATTAAAGGGAAGTTTACTAGCATCGCTTGCAATCTTTCTAACTTCTCTACCACTGACTTATTCCTCAAGCTTTGACAAATCTTGGTAACTCCTCAATGATTGCCCGGCCATCATCTCCAACGATCAAGCCAAAAGTTAATACTGTGACCATCACCAAACTTCCAAATAAAAACGTTCACCACAGACCATGCACGACAAAGAGCAGTGTTTCCTTGAATATTTTTTCCCCTTGTAGCTATAGCATAACTAAGACGCAAAAGCAGTGTTGTGTTTACCTCGGATGATGGCAGCCATTTGATACACACAGTTGAAACTTATTATTCAAATAGATCGACGAAGACACATCTACGGAAACACATTATAAGAGTGAACAGTTTGGCCACATACCAGAACATTATTTCATTGGAAAACCATGGAAGGATGGAAGCTTTCTCCAGAGATTTAAAAAAAAAAAAAACTGAATAGAATTTTATTCGCGTTTTGGATCTTATAGAAGCATGCCTAATGGTCCCATCAGTATAAGGCTGAAAGTTTTAGGCATTCTACATTTAACTCCTTAAGTTTAAATGTAAAGCATTTCTACTCGACATTAACATCTCCGTATCTTCTCGTATATCCATTAGGTTTCAGAAATTTGGAATACCAATCTGCAGAATATCTTCGATACCTTGTTCTGTTTTCAACACTATAGTCAACTCCAATGAGACCATAGCGACTTCTGTAGCCATAAACAAGCTCAAAGCTATCCATGAAGGACCAAACAAAGTAACCCTTGACATTGGAACCATTCCTGCAGAATCATCGATGAGAATATGAAGTCAGATACCATAACTTATTTGTGGTGCTTTGTTGGTTAGTCTTTCAACAGCCAATAAATTTAATAGTCAATCCTTTATGTTTTGTATGTGCATGAACTAAAGGCCTTGTAACAAACAATGGAAGCACCTTATTGGTAGAAGCATGCTTTCTATGTAATCTTTAATGTAGTTTGCTCTGTGCTCATCATGGTACTCACGTCCACAAGTTGCTGGATCTATGTTGTTCTCTAGATATCCTGAAATCACAACCGATAAATGTATGAGAATCAATGCTAGAAAGTGATTACTGTATTTCATGGTCAGCTTCCTGAATTGAACAATTACCATTTTCATGGATAAAGACTGGTGGATTTCCATACTTGTCTCTGATGTAGTCAAGCAGTCTTTGCATAGCCCAGGGTGCGGAAGGCACTGAAGGAGGATCTTCTGAAACAAAAACCTGATGGAAGTTCCACTTCCTGTTAGATTATGTAGTTTCCCAGGAGGATATATCACTTGAGAATTAGTGCAGTTTGGGCACCTTTGTGACTTTTGTTTGTGGAACTGCAGGGAAAACAAGGAGAAAATATAGAATCACAGCCCAATATTATGACCAGTTTGTGAAATAAGAGTCAATCATAGCAGTGAAAGTAACTTACATGCGAAACTGACTGACATGTCGGTGTACCAATCTTGGAAATTGTCATCTGGGTTATCAGTTGCTGCTCGCAGAAAAACCACTGCATAGTGATTAATTCCAATGAAATCAAAAGACCCTCTCAGCATGGTGGACTCTTCTGATTTGAAGGATGGTAAGCGGGATCCAACAAGCTTTTGCATCACAGAAGGGTACCTTCCATACATTATTGGATCGACAAACCTAAGCACAAGAGACACCATGTAGGCTTCATAATTTTTTGACGTTACCATTCAGTACAAAGAAAAAGATTTCAGTGTAATGTTTGTTCACTCACCAGCCTACTAGGAAATCCAATGCTCTGTTAGCTGCTGCTATATCATCTGGTAATCTTGTGGCTGGCTCATA
>JBBMKF010000095.1:5544208-5554262 GCA_037834155.1 Curcuma caesia | reverse complement strand
CCAAGTATATTAATGAAAACTCTTACCAATCTAATTTATTTACTACCAAATCAAGCAATTATTGGTGTATTTTTGTGAACATTTAAAAGTATAAATTTAGTAATTCAAATCTTTAAAATATTTTAAAATCAGGTTAGTGGGTTAGTGAGATGAATATGTTTTTTTTTTGTAGAAGGAGAGATGTCACGTTATCGATATTGACAAAAAATATATTATAGTAATCCTACTTCAATTCCTTATCTCGTCTTCGTCTTGTTTACGGCGTCTCTTTTTTATTATTTGGAAAGGGAAAAAAGGAGATAAAGGATAAGAAACAAATTAAGGTGATTTAGATATTGATTCTGTTTTCTAAAGTAAATATATTAATTAAATTTAGTTAATTATTTGAGTCTGTATTGCGGCTGTCTGTGAAGACTACGGGCCGGGGGCACTTAGTTATATCATTTTCGTGTCGAATATGTTCGCCGGCAGCCGCCGTCGGACGCGGCGGCACGGCTCCTTTCTAAAGCGAAAACGTGATCTTCTCCCTTTCCATCCAGGCGCCCTCTCGCCGAGGCAACACGTACGTAACGTGCATCGAGTCCGCGACTTTTCACTTTGTTTCACCTACAAGACAAGGGCGCTGATATCATAAAGCTTTTATTGGCCCTGAATTGTGTAATGTTTAACCATCTCTTCATCGTTTCGTATGGACCAAGTTATTGGTTGCAATACGACAAGTTTTGGGAGAAAAGAAGTAAAATATACGTGGGCATACATAGAAGTCGCAATACCGGTACCCACACTTTCACCTCTTTGCCTTTGCTTCTTAATTCGTTTTCCCTTCTTTTGATGGCGCACCTTCTCAGTGCTTGCTTGCTTGGTTGGTGAAATCACATTTTTCATTTATTGGTTACTTGGTTTCTTCATGTTAAAATTCCTATTAAATAGTAATTTGACTCGTGGGGCTGGACCACAAGCACTGACTGATCGCCGAAGCTTAGGCCCATATGGGCTCAACAAGCTCATGTTATGCTGTGACTGACCCAGCACATAGCCCATTCATACGTCCCATTCATACTAACTTTCCTCCCTATTGTCCTATTTGAAGAAGTTTTTTTTTTGCAATCCTTGCAACTATGTAAATAGTTGTGAACAGGGAGAATGAACTTTGCCGGGCATGGGGAATGAGGGAATCAGAATGCAGAAAAAGAGCGAGTAAATGATTCGTAAACCTCTGACGGTGTTCACAAGAGATGAAGGTTAGAACGAAGTGAATTACGCCGGAAGTAGTCAATCAGTTCTCCTTTGTGATGCCTCGTCAATGACATTGGCTAATGGATAAAAGTGAACTGACGTGCAAGGATACAGATAAATAATGCCTTCTTTGATGCGAGATTTGATCCGTCACAGCGAATCCCACCATCCACCCTACGATATTCAACATCTGCTCAAGAAATCAGTTGCTATCATGGTGAGACAAGCCAAGCGGAACCACCAACACCACCACCAAAAAGACATGAGCAAAGTTGCAAATCCTTTGTTGGCAGCTGCTCCTCAAACTCCAGGCTCATCCACATTGGTTGTCACTTGAGCACGCAGGCACAGGACCATGTTTGATGTGCCAATTGAAGTAAATAGAGAGGGGACAAAGAGTAATAGTGTGTCTGAAGATGGTGGTGGGAAGCCATGATCAATGCATGAATCATTGAGAAGAAAGCAGGCATCTACGTTACTCAGGTTCTTGTGGTGCGGCCAAGAGCATCAACCAAAAAAGGCTGAGATATGTACAGGTGAGATGAACTGAACTGAGCTGAGCTGCCTCCCCAGCACGTTCTATGTCCCTGCTTACTTAACCTCACCTTTTTGCTCATACCTTGAGCACCAAAAAGGTATATACAAATCCACCCATGAATCATAGATAAGATTCGCAATATTAAACTCAATTAGCGTTCTGAGGCATTCTAGCAAATTCTGAATTTTCTTAGCAAATTGGTAAACTGAGCCAAAACAGCAGAGCACAGGTGAACTGAGTTGCCTCCCCGAGTCCCCGGCATATTCCATATTCCCGATTCTCTCCCCTTTTGCTCTCGCAACTATTATCACAAAGGCAAATGCATATCAATACATGAAGCATTGATGGTTAATGTGAAACCCTTCACTTGCACCATTTACTACAAAAATGAAGGACCCACCCAAAACGACAAAGCAGGTACAAGAATAAGAAAGGATTCTTACCAGAGAATAAAGGTACAAATTCCATGTCTTAATAGGTGGGAAACATATTTCCCACTAGCCTCTGTACAAGAAAGAAGTTATCACAAGTTGGCTATCTAAGTCCCAAATGGAATCTATACCAACTAGAAAGAGCACAAACATCAATAGAAAAGAAATATAAACATTCATGGAAGATTCGAAAAGGACTTATCATAAAATGTTTACATCTGATTTGTACACTTAAATTGTAAAAAGGACTGTCGTTTATAAGATGGAGGCCAAATAAAAATGACAAATTACAGTTCAATGTGAAAGCCAACTGAACCAGCAAAAGCGAGCAAACTTGGCATGGCCCAAACCAATCAATAATTTGTCATTTTGACTGCTTGCTCTGCATTCATGGAACCATTGTTTCTGCTTGGATCAATTAGTTGAACAGTCTAGTTTAAAGCAATTGGTAACTCAGGTATTCAACAAAAACATAGTGAGCTGTTAAACAAACCTAGACTTACCAAAAACTTCCACAAAACTTTGCCCAACCTAAGCACGTGCTCAGTTCAATGATTGCAACATTTACAACTGTTGAACTATAAAAAGCCAACCACATGAGGGAAAGCAGAAAGAACAGGCTGCTGAGGCAAATAGACTTGTCTAAATCTGGTTCAAAGTCTGTATATAATAACCAACAATAAAATGCCCAACTGATTGTTTAACAAAGAAAATATACAAGCACAATCTACTTCCACTTAGACTTGAATCTGCTTCATTAAAGCAATATCTATAGATATATGATCAAATCATTTCTGGAATTGTCAATATCTCAGTCGAAATACATCTTTGAAAAAGACCATGAGTGTACATCAGATTCCATGTCATCCTTAATAACAGTAAACAGTAACATCGTGCCAAGTCAATGTTCCTAAAACATTGAAAGTTAGAAAATCAAGGAAAAAAGATGACAAGATAAAGGTTTTGCTTCTGGAAGGATTATCATCAAGGTTCAGCCTTCACTTGAATATGTTAAAATAAGTCATATTTTCAGAAATGCACTATTTTATTTTAATTAGCACAATGAAATCCAAGCAACGGATATAGATAGTTTTTCATCAAGACAGGAAAAAACACCAAAGTCACTTTTGCAGTTAACAAACAGCAAACCATCAGGATAGTTGCTGAGCTGTAAAATTTTTTTTACAAATTTCAAATTTACTCAACTGGAGTGGTGGATGCTGACAAAGGTTGGGCATAGGGAAGTTAGTATATAAAGAGTTCGACTAGTCACTAGCCATAATACAGAACTCTCTTGAATTGCCTTTCTAGGTTTCCATGGAAAATAATCATCCAAGAGAACTGCAACTACTAGTGCAGTCCTCAGCCTCTCTTCCTTCTGAATCGCCAAAGTCCATGGCAGGATGTGATCCTACTACCCATTCTCTGCCTGACCTTAGTCTATCGATGAGTGTTAGGACACCATGGACATCTGTGAAAGAGGAACCAAACAGCTATGCCAAAAAACTACAATTATTAAGGCAGCATACTGCTGAGCAGATCCGACTTGCAGCTGTTGAGAAGGCTTACATTGAGAGAACAAGGGAGCTGACAAGGAGGGAGCTGGACTTAGCAAAGAAAGAGTTTGCACGAGCCAAGCTAGTATGGGAGCAAGCAAGAGAAGACGTGGAGAAAGCAGAGAGGCTAAAGGAGATAGCAACCAGAAGGGTCAGCTCTACTTGCATGGAGATCACTTGCCACAATTGTCGTCAGCCATTCCAAGCATAGGAGAACTTAGAATGTAAGGTTCAGGTTCTTGCTAGTAAATGGATCACAATCATAAAATGAACATCTCTCAAGTTAACTATTCCAAGTCAATCCATTTCAAACAATTATGCATCATTATCATTGCAATTCTACTTCGGCATTTAACAACATTCTAAGCCATTTGAGCTAAAAAGTGAATAATAAATTGATACAAGTATTGCAAAAATTGGAATTCCCAACTAGTTGACCTGTCTGATATTGATATTTATTCTTGAATTTTTTATGTAATCTGTGATGCAGCAGTCATCTTCGCCCGAAAATTGAGATAAGAGAACTGAAACCTCTGCATGTTTGTCATCAGTGAATATACGTGGAACTCCTGTTCAAATAGAAAGAAGAGATTCAGACTACAAAAATCTTTCCCATAATAGGAAAAGTACCCTATTACTTTCATTACTGTTTGTGCCAAACACCATTGCAAATTTCATAACAATTCAGAACTACAGTAGCTCGAAAAATAAACTACAATTACTCTCTTTTCTTTGTACATTCATAATTTGTCACTTCACACTCGCAAACTTCAAAATCCTAGCTTCAATTAAAGGGGAAGTGAAGATAATACTCAAGAAGATACAATAGATCATGATGTCTTCTCCAACATCTCTCCTCTCAAACTCAGTTCACCATCTCTCAAAGTGAATGATCAAAAACTTAGTCACCTCCCAATTTTCCTATACTCAAAATAGGCAATGGAACCCTAATACTAATTCTGTATGCAGATAAGAGGGTTATGCATTTTTCCAATATCCCCTTTCTTCCTAATAATAGATGTCATAATGCTAATCAATCTCTTCTCTAAAATCTTCTCATCTCTCCATGTGATATTGAACTTCTAATATGTCTCGATGTTAACTCCTCATATGAAGAGGAAATAATAAAACTCAAGCTATCTTGACATCTTCATAATTTGTCAATTCATACTTGCAAACTTCAGATTCAATTAAAGGGAAGTGAAGATAATACTCTAAGAACACTTAAATTTGTCACTTTACACTTAAATTCAGGTACCAAAACCATTTGATGGCCCCACTAATTACATAATAGAGAAAAGGATAATAGCAAGCTAAGTGGAACCTTAGACACAATAAGTAGTAACAAAATAAACCAAAAAATAGAGAAAGCAAAGCTAAATCGAACCATGGAAACATTCTCTTGCTTTCCCCGCCATAAGTACAATGTCACCACTTCGAAGGAACATGGAAACAGGAATATCCTCTCTAGACGTTCCACCAAGAAGAAAAATAGCTTTGCACCCGAGGCTGCAAAAGTGATTAACGAAGTTCATGAACCAGTTGCAAGGAGCCCAGCACCCAGTGCCAATGAAAAAGAGCATACCTTATGCTCACAATAGGCTTGCTCCAATCAGCTTCCATGTCATCAAGATGGCCGCCCAGCATGTCGCCTGCAAGGAATATATCTGGGCTGCTAAGATCATAGGATTATAGATTAAATATAACTCAAAGCATTCAAAATAATTTAATCTTACCAGCTTGCAGAATCCATTTATGATTTAATTAGTAAACATAGATCTTAGATAGACAGTGACATACTTGGACCAAAGTAGTTCACTATTGCAGCTTCAGGTTGGAATTCTTCCCCAGAAGGCATAGCAGGTACAGCCATTCCCTTGGCAAGCTGACATAGCTTCTCAGGTATCTTATTGTGAGGGAGGGTGAAATCATAGTTGCGCTACATTACCAACAGATAATACTTAGATCTACTAGTAGTGTGACAACAATCAGAGGAATTGAATTTGAACATAGACATTATAGTAATGGAATAACAGGCAAACAGAATGACAATAAAAAAACTTCATAAAATATCTGAACAAGGTTTAAAATATTGGTTTCAAAATCCATTTGGGTCCTTCATTGTATGGTTCTTTATTGACACCTGTGCGCCAAGAGACAGTACATTTGACACAAGTTAGCTGGGCTGGCACAGGGTCAACATCTCTGTTGTTCAATCTAAGGATTTTGTGTTTCCACCATTTCTGTCAATTCCTTGTGCTTACTGACCAACAGTTTGCACTGTGGAAGTTCCCTTGACGCTCATTTAGATTGCCAGCTTGATCTCCTTCTAACATGGATCCAATTGCATAACAAGCCGACACAATGTATTTCTGTTGTTTTGGTATTGGTTGACACATGGAACAATAAATATCATTCACGAATAAATAAATAACATGTATATGAACTAGAAGATTTCAGAGTCTTCTAAGTGTACTCAGATCATACCCTCAAAATGTGTGCATCAATGGTACATCAAGAGAACCTAGGTTTTCTCAGGAATGGTCACTGATAGCAAATTTTTGTCAGCTTTTGCATAAGAAAAAAAATGAAAGATGCAGGCAATTAGTTAATATTTGCCTTTTCAATATAACATGGATATGATTATTGAATGCTGCCCAATGAAGCCGTCTGACAAACTAAAACATTATTCTCAAGACTCCATAAATATTAACATGATGGCCTTAAGCAAGAAACATAATTAGTGTGAATTAAACTCACAAATCTTATGAAGTTATCATGATAACAAAATCCTATGAATATTTATCTCTCAATAAGCCTATCAACTCATGATATCTACTGATCCCATTCTGTACAAAAAAAAATTCATAGTCAAGTTTGCTTCTATGCCCTTACACTACCTGTAATTCTAAGTCAACTTGACTGATCTGAGACCTTCAACAGATCGAATCATTTTAACCTACTAAACAAGTTTTACTTAAATATACAGAATAATTCAACATAGGAATATGAGATTTTGTACCTTAGACCAGTTGAATTGTATGCCAAGCGTACCCCAACGAAGTTTTCTCAATAGTGTTGATGCAGAAACCGATTTGCATGAACTTTGAGCCTCTACGCATGTGTTGGCATTTGATTCTGAAAACATATAGTTACCTGAATGTATCTTGTCATCGCCCAAACTCAAAACTGCGCTCTCTGCTTCAACTAAAATCTTCTTGTTTTGAACAGCAGCAAATAAATCAGAAATTGGACCATATATTGCAGTAAGGCTTGTTCTATTAGGTGGCTGAGGAAAACTAACTAAACTTTGTCTAATCCAGTAACATTGTTCCTCGATAGTTAATGCACGTGGGATAAAATAAAAACCTAAATTCAAACAAAAAATAAGTACCATCAGAATCATGGCTTGAGAACTGAAATCAAGGTTCCATATAAAATGTCAATCAATAACATTTCTTAAAATGCATTAGTTAACAAAGATACTATTGATCGCTCAATCATATAAAGCTACCACATTAAACTTGGACGTCAAAATATCTGTCTAAGCAATGGACAAGTTTAAGGAACAACTTCCCACTCAACAACTCTCTAAGAAAGTTATTCTCTGTCCTTTTTCTTAGGAAATCTACAATCGCACTCAACAACTCTCTAAAAAGCTATTCTCTGTCATTTTTGTTAAGAAATCAACAATCCCACTCGATAACTTGCTTAGACTCTTGCTGGTGGTTTCCTTGCAGGTGGGGACTACGATAGGATGACACTCCTGAAATCTTGTCCTATCGATTCCTCCTCATCATGGAACTCCTTAGAAAGGTCATTCTAAATTACAACCAAATTGATCTGATCACGATCATGGTTGACCATATCATCTCAAGCATGCAAAATCATGAAATATGTTCACAAAGTTATTATCCTTCTGAGGATTACAACACATAGTCAGTGCAGCCTCTTGATTCTACCTAAAATGAACTTCATAGAATCAAATAGTAGAATATGAAAGAAAAATATAATGAGAAAAACAAGTAGCAATGATATATTAAGAAATGAGGAATTGGAATTGGATTTGGATGCTTGGGATGGAGATAGTTACAGCATTCTTTTTGTTGAAATTGTAAGATTTTTAAAAAGATTATTTTAATTATTTGATTAAAAAATACCATTGTGATTTCTTTAACAAAAGGGAGCATTTTGTGGAATTTAGGATACAAAGGACAATGATCCCAACATCGCTAAGTGTTAGGATTTCGACAATCTAGATAGTTGTTGGAGAAACTCGTCGAAACAAACAAAGATTTAACGTGGTTTGGCCAAATTGATGCCTATGTCCACAATCACTTCTACTATATAAGTAGGATCACAATGTTTCTTCACCTCACAAGGTGGCTCTCAACACACACAGTCATTCACACACTTTCTATTTTACTTCGGTATAAAACCGGCTCACAAGTAAGTCTTTAAAAAGAACTTAAACTTCTTCACTCTACGTGTGGCTCTTGCTAATGTGTTTGCTATTGTTGTGTATTTTTGTTTCTTGTAAGAGATGCTTATTTATACTTCTTACAAGCAACTTTTCATACTTTCCAATAAAGGAAGAAACTCTTCTCCAGAGGATGTGACCTTTGCACTTCTCAATAAAGGACGTGTGTCTTCACAAGGGATGTGACTTTTACACTTCTCAATAAGGAGGATTCCCGACAAATCTCCCCCTTCTGACTTAATTTTGAGGATATTGTCACACCGGCTCCCAAGCGACAATCTTCGAGCATCTTTGTCGAAACGTTCTTGGTCATCATGTCGGACCAGTTTACTTCATTATGAACTTTCTCAATTGTAATTGCTTATTCTCAAGTATCTGTCGAATCCAATGATATCAACAATCAATGTGCTTTGTGCGGTAGTGGGCACTTGCATTTTTGGCTAAGTGGATGACACTTTGATTATCACAATACAAGATATACTTATCCTGTCGAAGTCCCAATTCCAGTAGGAAGATCTTCATCCACAACACTTCTTTACAAGCTTCAGTGGCAGATACATATTCTGCTTTAGTAGTCGACAGTGCAACACATTTTTATAACTTTGACTGCCAAGAAATAGCTCCCCCTGCAAAGGTAATCAAATATCTAGAGATTGATTTTTTTTGCCACCAACATCTCCAACTAGATTAGCGTCTGTGTATCCATTCAACATAGGTTTTCCTTAACCAAAACATAAACACAATTTTGTTGACCCACGAAGATATCTTAGTATCCACTTCACTGCGACCCAATGCTCCCGTCTTGGATTTGACGAGAATCTGCTAACAACACTAACCGCATATGCAAGATCAGGTCTAGTACAAATCATTGCATACATAAGGCTTCCGACAATCGATTGATATGGAACATTCCTCAATTGCTCACGTTCCTCCTTTCTTGGCACTCAACTTGAAATGTCCACCAAGTGGTGTACTAACAGGCTTTGCCTCACTTGTTGAATCTTTCAAGTACCTTTTCAAGGTATTTCTCTTGAGATAACCATATCAACTTCTTCGACCTATCTCGACTAATTTGCATGCTATGAATCTTCTTGGTTGGTCCAAAGTCTGTCATTGCCAAAGACTTGCTTAAAGCATTTTTCAACTTGGTTCTTTTCTACTACCAACATATCATCAACATATAGTAGGAGTATGAGGAAATCACCTTCGACATACCTCTGTATGAAAACATAGTGATCAACTTGAGTTTTTTTGAATCCATGTTCACCCATGAACGAATCAAATTTCTTATGCCACTATCAGGGTGCCTACTTTAAGCCATAAAGACTTTTCTTCAATCTGCATACCATGTTTTCTTTGCTTGGAACTTTGAATCCTTCAGGTTGTTCCATGTAAATTTATTCTTCTAATTTTCCATGAAGAAAAACAGTTTTCACATCAAGTTGATCCACTTCTAAATCTAGACTAGCAGCAAGCCCAAGCACAACTTGGATCGACGAAAACTTTATGACAGGAGAAAATATCTTTTCAAAATCAACTCCTTTCTTCTGACCAAATCCTTTCACAACCAATCGAGCTTTAAACCTTGGTTGAGTTCTGTTTTCTTCAACTTTCAACTTATACACCCATTTGTTCTTCAAGGCTTTCCTAACCTTAGGAAGTCTTACCAACTCGTATGTGTGATTATCATGTAATGACTACATCTCCTCCTTCATTGCTTTGTTCCATTCTTCCTTCTACTCATCGATTATGGCTTCCTCATAACTTTGAGGCTCTCCTTCTTCTGCTAGAATTATATATTCATCAGGGTTGT
>JBBMKF010000095.1:5514613-5538037 GCA_037834155.1 Curcuma caesia | reverse complement strand
CGTAATAACTCTACCAAAGGCGATCCTATTCCAGGAATAGCTTCAGGTACGCCTGTCACAATTTTGACTGCCCAATATCACAACAAAGAAGAATGCAAAAACCCTAAGCGCATTTCACGCGCTCTATATCACCCAGCTCTATCATTCTCCCGTCTCGATGTATATATATACATATACCATGAATCTGAATCTCTTAGATTTGCGTGAATTAAAAAAATCATTTAATGAAAAATATGGCAATTTAAGAAACATTAACAAATTCAAACCTCCTTATTAAATGAATTTGATTATTAAAATAAAATAATTCATTTTAAAATTTTAACAATGGTTGACACACTCTGGTATAGGTGAGCAAAAATTCGATTAAATCAAATAAATCGATCAAATTTTAATTCAGTTTGGTTATTTCAGAATTTTGATTATTTTTTTAAAAAAATAGTTAATTTGATTTGATTTTGATTTTAAAATTTCTTATTCGGTTAAATTGAATTAACCAAAATAAAAAAATAATTTATAAATTTTTAAATAAATTTATAAATCCTTAATTAATTGATAAATTTTTTAATAATATTTAAATAATTCGGTTATTTTAGTGAATTCGGTTAAAAATTGAATTATTAAGTCTTTTATCGGTTTGATTTATTCGATTTTTATTTAAAAATTTGATCGGTTCGATTCGTTTAAAAAAATTTGATTTGATTCGATTTTAACCGAATACTCTCCTAGCTAACCTATTGAATTAGTAAAAAACATCATTTAATGAAAATATAGTTATTTAAGAAATTATAACAAATTAAATTCAAAACTCCTTATTAAATGAATCTCATAATTAAAATAAAATAGTTCATTTTAAAAAATTTAAAATTAATGGTTGATACACTCTCATAGTTAACCTATGGAATTAGTAAGAATAATATAAAATAATGTGAATAATTACATGTATATATATGGAGGGTTAAGTATTATGATTTAGGGTGAGTATGAGGTTAAAATGAAACCAATCGAAATGAATATTTTAAAATCGAACTAATCAAAATTCTTTTTTAATCAATCGAATTGACTAAAATTTATCATTAAAATGGAACAAATTGAACCCATACAAAATCAATTTCACTTACCAATTGAATTAACTAAACTTTTTTTAAAAAATATATTTCCCTTGCATTTTCATAGAATTAATCTCCTGTATTCCTAAAATTAATCGAACAAAATATCTTAAAATAAATATAATAATTTACATTCTTACCTATCACACAATTATTTAATTAAATATCTGAAAATAAATATCACTACAAGAATAATAAATTTTAATGATGAAATTAGCAACAAAATTAATATTCCATCTCTAAATCAGCAACGGAATTAAATTTCCGTCGCTATATTAGATATGGATATAAACTTTCATTGCTAATGATTGTTTTAGCGATGAAATTAAAATAAATTTTCGTGGCTAAATTAATGACTAAATTTTAAATTTCGTATCTAGAGTAACAACGGAATATTAGTTCCGTTGCTATTTAATGACGGATTTAATTTTCCGTCGCAATTTCAGCTACTAGGTTTGAGTTTTTAGGATTTTTTTGGCTAATTTCCCACTCCCCCCCCCCCCTCAAGCGCACGTTTAGGATTTTCTCCTCTGGCGATCTCGTGATCTTGCGAACTCTCCTCCCGACTTTCTGCCCATCTTCGAGCTTGTCGGCGTTCCTCCCGATAAGATCCGCCCCCTCAGTAAGATTCACAGAGCCAGGGTCCACCTCGTCGACGTCAGGGTCGGCCTGAGCGAGCTCACCGACCTCAAGCCTGACTTGGCCAAGCTCGTCAGCCACGAGCTCGACCTGACCGAGTTCATTGGAGCTGATTTTTACTTGTTTACAATATGCAATAATAATCTTTAGATTTTTTTTAGTTTTGATAACACCGAAAATTATTTTGATGTATTTGATATATAAAGGATATAAGTTTGATTTTGCATTTATTTTTGATGTGTGTATTAAGTGTTAGGAACTCAACATAATGTGTATGTGGAACAAGTCCTAGAGTTTTGGAACTCAACATAATGACTTGAAGGCCTAGAACAAGTGTTAGAGTTTTGGAACTTAATATGATAACTCGAAGGCCTAGAACAAGTGTTAGAGGTTTGAAAGAGCTTGCAAGATACTCTAGGATACAGAGAATTGAGAGATTGCAAATGTAATCGTGAAAATTTAGAATGAGGTAGGCGCAAAGGATCAAATAGCATACAACAACCTCGAGGAGTTTGGCACATTTGGTGGACTGGAGACCTAAGACCAAATAAACTCTAGGGAGTCTCGAGATGAGGTGGACTTATAGGTGCGAAGGATAGGATTGAGTGAAGCTAGTTCAGAGAGTTTGGTGCATTTGATGAATTTGAGAGCTAATGTGATGCAAACTTTATAAAGCAAAGAGCATTCAGTGATTGAAGACTTACATGGACCAAAATTGAATTGTGATATTGGGGGTTTACCGTTGGACTATATCAATGTGAATTTAATTAGATAAGACTAACTTAATGGCTTATTGTAAAGCCTTCAACTAAGACATTGTTAGCTTGTGGTAGTTTAGTTTCAAACTTTTTTTTTTTTCAATTTGATAAAATGAAATAAAATAAAATTTAACATCATTTTTATCAACTCTATGCAACAAAATTTATATTTTACATTGAGAATAGTTGATCCTTTACAAAATCAATAAAAAATAACTAGTGAGTTGCATTTTTTGAAATCGTATATTTTTGTTTTGGTTTCTATTTGAGGTGCACATATCGTTTAAGTTTTAAATTGTATCTTGATTTTTGATATCATATTTTTTTGTACTATAGGTGGCTGTTGGGATTGGAGTTCATATACACTTGGATTTTCATTAGATATACATGTAAGTTTTTGCTCAATTCAATAGTAAGTTTAAATTATTTTTTTATTTCTTAGATGGTTGTAATTTTAATGCATGAACTATATGTAGATCAAATGGAAGTGATAACAAACATATAAGGACAAACAATTAATAAATGACAAACATGATATTTTTTTAAATATCATTTTACTTATTAACTAGCAAAAAGATTAATATTAACTATGATTTGTTGGACTTATAAATTTAACATAAATAGGATAACATTAACCATGTCAAAAAAAAATACATCGTATAGGTTCTAATGATTTAATTAAACTTTATATAGCTTGGCTGCTCAGTAGCTTGGCCGATCGCGACCTTGCAATTGATGCCTTAGTTGACAGCAAATTAAGGTTCAAACTCAAAGTTAATATTTAGTTTAAGTTGAAATACCATTGATAGTATTAAGTCTAAGTGCTTGAAGATAAGTTTAAATTATCTGCATGTTTAGTTTTACATATTTAATCTCAATGAAAATTTATCATTGCAGAGTGTTACAATGTATATGAATAAAACTTGGATGTACAATAGATTAGAAAATGAATTTATCCAAGATGAATACTATACTGGAGTTGAAGAGTTTGTGAATTTTACTAAGAGTCATCTAGTATGCATAAATGGTGCAGAGTTATGTTGTTCGTGTAATTATTACAAATATAGAAATAAAAATTTTTATGATAAAGATATCGTGAAAGTACATATATATAGAAATAATTTTGTTCCTAATTACTACAACTGATACTGTCACAGAGAGCCTTATAGATAAATCATCATCTAATGAGAACACAATCAATGATTTACGATGCGATGAATGTAATTGATCATTTCAATATAGATGAAATACCAACACCTAAAATGTAGCAACTATATAACATGTTAAAAGCTAGTAAAAGAGAAGTGTGGGAAGGTATTCCATTTGGTCATTCCCAACTATCAGTTACTGCAAGGTCATTAAATATCAAGATAGATCATCATTTCTTAGAATGTTGTTATGATGATATCTGTCCATTGATGTCAGAGTTGCTCCCTGCTGATCACTTAATGACTGATAGTTTCTACAATGCAAAAAAATTGGTGATGGGGTTCAGTTTGCCTGTAGAAGAGATTGATTGTTGTATAAACAACTTCATGATATTTTGGAATGAAGACAGTGAACTGATTGAATGTAAAATTTATACTCACCATTGTTATAAGCATCATAGCCACATACCAGGGAAGAATAAGAAAATATTGCACGGAAGGTTATGCCTTACTTCCCATTAATTGTTAGACTTCAACAATTGTATGCATCTATCACAACAGCTTACCACAGGAGATGACATCATGAGCATGTGCACGAAGGAGGTATAATGTATCATCCTTATGACTCTCCTATATATAAACATCTTGATACAATATTTTTTCCTTTACGATAGAACCACGTAATGTGAGATTAAGATTTTCTGACTTTCTGTAGATGAATTTCAATCATGTGGTCAGTTGGGGCAGCAATATTCATTTTGGTCAATTATATTTACACCATATAATTTACCACCATGGATATGCATGAAAGACGAATTCATGTTTTTGACTATGCTTATTTCAAGTCCAACGAATCCTAAAGAGAAGATAGATATTTTCTTACAACCTCTTATATATTATCAAGTTGAATGGATTATAGAATATAGGATTAGAGACTTCTGATGTTACAAGTAAAATCAATTTTACTTTGCATGTTACCTTATTATGAATGATTAGTGATTTTCCAGCAAACTCAATATTTTTGGGATGAAGCACGATTGGTAAGTTAGCATGCCCACATTACATGACATAGTCTTATGCATTTTCATTACCTTACAATAAGAAGGTATCTTAGTTTGATATTTGCTATAAATTGTTATGAGTTGAATACTCTTTCAGGAGAAATAAGAAGAATATTATAATTAAAAAATTCCACCAACAATCAAATCAGGTGCAAAAATTATTGATCAAATAGACAGCTATGGATTCCTACCTGTATATGAGTCTAATTCTGATGAGATAAATAAATATATTATTTGGCTGTGCAAATTTGGTTGGAAGAAAAAAATATTTTTGGAAGCTGCCATATTGGAAGTATTTACTGATTCAATATAATTTAGATGTGATACATGTCGAATTTTTTTTTTCAATAATATCTCCAATACTGCGATGAATGTTCCTAGAAGAACTAAAGACATTGTAAAATCACGTGAGAAATTAAGATAACTGGTTAACAGACTTGAGTTACATTAGAATAAAATAGCAAATCAATTTTCAAAGACTTGTTATATATTAGATAAAGAAGGTAAGTAAGTTTTATGTAGTTGGTTGAAACAAATAAAATTCCCTAATGGGTATGTTTCTAATATGGCTCAATGCATGAATATGAATAAGTTAAAAATATTTGAAATGAAAAGTCATGACTGTCATATGTTCATGCAAAAACTTATTCCAATAGCTTTCCATGACTTACTACCTAATAATATTTGACAAGCACTTACAGAATTGAGTCTATTTTTCATATATTTGACTGTGAAATGTATTATGACGACTGATATGCTTAGGCTAAAAGCTGATATTCCTATTATACTATGTAAGCTTGAGTGCATATTCCCACCAAGTTTTTTTTGATTCAGTGGAATATCTACTCGTTCACCTATGTTACGAGGCACAACCAGCTGATCCTGTGTAGATGGATGTATCCATTTGAATGAGTTTTGAGAAGATTAAAGAATAATACTCATAACAAAGCAAAAGTCGAGGGGTTGATATGTAATGCTTATTTGGTCGAAGAAGTAATTTCTTTGTACTCATTTTCTTTTGCTGATAATGTCAAAATCAAACATCGCAAGTATCCTAGAAATTCTGATAATGCTTAGCCGATTGACCCAATGATATTTTCTATTTTTCAAGTTTCCTAGTAAGTCAATTGGTTCATCTATTTCGAGATGGTTAAATCAACAAGAATATCATACTACAAGAACATAAATACTCCTAAATTATGAGAAGGTCAAACCCTTATAAGGTGAGTTAATTGATATAATCAAACACTACTCCCTTTTTGTTTGTTTGGTATCCCTTTCATCGTTAAATTTACCTGTCATCTATCACAGCGTCTACGAACAACAACTACAAATACGAAATCCATCAATTAGTGCAAATAAGGTGAGGAAAAGTTAGAAACGGAATTTATATTGTGGTTTCAAATCTATATAAATTAAAGAATAAATTAATTTCCATAATTTCCATACATCAATATCAAATTTTAACCTAATTTATATCATACTTACTATTGTAGGTAAACGATCATAAAATATCAAATGTAGAAGATGAAAGGATAATCAATCTTGCATCTAGACCTCTTCATAAGATATAAGTGTACTCTGGTTACTACGTTAATGGCTTTAAATTCCACGTGGCATGATTCATGCAGATTAATCTTTAATTCTGGTGTTTACATAAAAGGATATCAACAATACTAGTTCTAAGTTTGATTATTATAGGAGACTTGAAGAAATCATCGAGGTTGAATATCCTACCATATTCATAAAAGTGTGTTATTCAAATATTTTTGGTATGATCTGAATCCCAGAACATGTATCAGAATACATTCAAACTACAATTTAGTTAAGGTTAATACAAATAAAAGGTTCAACAAATTTGAACCTTTCATTTTTGCGGTTCAAGCAGGTCAGATTTTCTATCTTAAATACTCGACAAAGATAAGAATACTTAGGGAATGGTTAGCAGTTTGTCGAATAAAGGCTCGCTTGATCATAGAAATACCGAACTCCATTACAGCCAAACACCATGATGCATAGCCACACTTGTACAACTTAACAATGTATTTATTTATCTCATTAAAATTAGGCTAAGATATTGGTAGGAATCTATTTGGTCAATGATTTCTGCACCTGACTTGATTGTTTGTGGAAGTTTTTTGACTATAATATTTTTTATAAAATTTTATTTATTTTACCTGAAAGGGTGTTCAACTAGTATAAATTTATAATGATTATCAAACCAAGATATCTTTCCATTGCAAGATAATGAAAATGCATCAGACTCTATCATGCAATGTGGGCATGCTCACTTACAAACCGTGCTCCATCCTGACAATATTGAGTATACTAAAAAATTACTGATCATCCATAATAAGGCAGGATGCAAGGTAAAATTGATTTTACTTGCAATATCATAAGTCTCTGATCTTACATCCATAATTCATTCAACTCAGTAGTCAAAGGTTGCAAGAAAATATCTATCTTCTCTTTTAGATTCTTTAGACATGGAATAAGCACAGTAAGAAACATGAATTTATTTTTCATGGACATCCATAGTGGTAAGTTGTATGGTGTTAATATAATTGGCTAAGATGAATATTATCATCCCAACTAATCAAATGGTTAAAATTCATCTACGGAAAGTTCAGTCTCACATTACGTGATTCCATTACAAATGAGAGAAATATTGTATCAAGATCTTTCTATGGTGAAAAGTCACAAAGATGACATATTATATCTCCTTCATGCATATGTTCATGATGTTACCTCATGTGGCAAGCTATTGCGGCAAATGCATATAAGCATTGAAGTCTAGCAGTTAATGGGAAGTAATATATATCCTTCCATGTAATATTTTCCTTTTTCTTCCCTGATATGTAACTACGATGCTTATAATAAGGGTGAGGATAGATTCTGCATTTAATTAGTTCACTATCTTTATTCTAAAATATCATGTAGTTATTTATAAATCTTCTCTACAAGCAAACCTAAACCCATCAATAATTTCTTTGTACTATGAAACTATCGGTCATTAGATGATCAGCAGGGAGTAACTCTGACATCAATTGACAAATGTCATCGTAATATTGTTCTGAGAAATATGATATGTCTTGATGTTCAATAACTTTACAGTACCTGATAATTGGAAATGACCAAATGGAATATATTCTCACACTTCTCTTTCACTAGCCTTTAATATATCATATAGTTGATGAACTTAAGTGTTGGTATTTCACATATATTGGAAGGATCAACTGCATTCATCGTGTCGCAAATCATTGCTTGCATTCTCATTAGATGATGATTCTCTAGAGCAGTTGTGCCAGATGAAGAACAACTGAAATTCTAATTGGATGAAACAAATAAGGTTCTCCATAACAGTACCAGTTGTAGTAATTTAGAATAAAATTATTTCTATATATGTACTTTCACGGTATCCTCATCATGGAAAGTTGTATTTCTACATTTGCAATGATTACACGAACAATATAACTGTGAACCATTCATACATTCTAGATAACTCTTAGCAAAGTTGATAAACTTTTAACTCCAGCATAATATTTATCTCAAATAAATTCATTTTTAATCTATTGTATATTCAAATTTTATTCATATACATTGTAATTTTCTGCAACAATAAATTTTTATAGAGATTAAACACATAAAACTAAGCATTCATATAGTTTAAACTTATTCTTAAGCATTTAGACTTAATACTATCAATAACATTTAAACTTAAACTAAACATTAAGTTTGAATTTGAACCTTAATCTTGCAGCTGACCTAGCTATCGATGCGAGGTCACGGTCGGCCAAGCTCATAGTTGTGACCTCACGGCCGACCGAACTAGCAGTTGAACTAGAGCTCACGACCAGTTGAGCTTGCGACCGCTCGAGCTACCGACCAATCAAGCTATATAACATTTAATTAAATCATTAGAACCTACAGTAAGTTGTATTCAAACCACCAAAACACGATGTATTTTTTTGACATGATTAATATTATCCTATTTTTGTTTAATTTGTTAGTCCAATAAATCAGGGTTAATATTAACCCTATTGATAGTAAATAGGTAAAATTTCATTTTCAAAAATATCATATTTATCATTCACTATTTAGTTTATCTTTATGTGTTTGTTATCCTATCTATTTGATCAAATAGTTAATGCATTAAAATTGTATATAGCCGTTCTGAAACTTTTTAACTAAATCAATGCCGTTACCCCCTACACTCAAATATGGTAGCAACCCGGCCCAAAAGCACAGTTAGACACAATTCGGCCCAAAATAGCCCGAACTTAAGTTGTCCATAAAATAAAACAATAAATACTTGCCCTTACCCCTTCCTCAAGGCAGTCGTCAGCCCTTCTATTTCGTTTTGCCTCGCCGTTCCTTTTCCGCCACCGAAGGCCGCCGGAATCTTCGAAACCCTAGGATCCATGGGTCAGGGAACTCCCGGTGGGATGGGGAAGCAGGGGCACTCTGGCGATCGCAAGCACGACGGCGATAAGAAAGACAAGAAGTTCGAGCCAGCGGCGCCACCATCTCGTGTCGGTCGCAAGCAGCGCAAGCAGAAAGGCCCGGATGCCGCTGCCCGAATTCCCACCGTCACTCCCCTCTCGAAGTGCCGCCTCCGCCTCCTCAAGCTCGACCGCATCAAGGATTATCTCCTCATGGAGGAGGAGTTCGTTGCTAACCAGGAACGTCTCCGTCCCCAGGAGGAGAAGAACGAGGAGGACCGATCCAAGGTGGACGACCTTCGGGGTTCGCCCATGAGCGTGGGGAACCTCGAGGAGCTTATTGATGAGAACCATGCCATCGTCTCCTCGTCCGTCGGGCCGGAATACTACGTTAGCATCCTTTCTTTTGTCGACAAGGATCAGCTGGAACCTGGCTGTGCCATCCTTATGCACAATAAGGTTAGCCTTTATCATGATCTGTTATCCATTTTAGGGTTTGGGGACATCACTGTTTTTTCCCTTGTAAGATCAGCACCAACCTTTGGTATTTTATGAGAAATTTGAGGCTGCTATCTTGTTATAGATATTCCAGCTCCCCTTTCAGCCTTCTAGCGGCAACTGTTTGACATGTTGTAGTTTTCTGCTGTATATCTTCATGAACTTGTTGGGCTGTTGACTTGAGGTCTTGAGTAGTCGTTGTTTGGATGGTGTGGGAGAGAATTTTTAGGCTATTTAAAAACATTCGAGATTTTTAGCCTGTTGAACTTGCTGTGGACTGGTTATCTAGCGATATTTTTCAGAAATTGTACTACTTTATAGTACGTTAGGCAAAAAATTTATGGCTATTGAGTGGATCGCTGATTCTTTGCTTCTTGTTTGGTTCATCCAAGTGTTTTTTTTTTGCTCTAATATCATTAAATGATGCTAAATTATTTGATTGAATGATGGAGGAAATTAAAAAACATAACTCCACTAAACTGGTCTTTGATCAATCTCTTGTCTTGTGTCCAGGCATACTGAATGTTAAAGTTGAAACTTGGAAGTATGAGTTATTCTTTCTTAGTTTTTTGCTCCTTTTGTTTTTTTGACACTTTTGGGTTAATGCTCAATGATAGACGGTTTGTATCATTGCAGCATCTTCTTCTGTTTAGCCTCCTCTGTTGGATTTTCAGGCCTCACTTCAGGTCTTCACCTACAATGAGCACCTAGAATTGACTCTTTCTGCAATCACCATAAATCTGTCTTCTCCTTATATCCAAGCTGTGAACTAGTTGCTAGCATGTAGTCCATCTCTAGCAAGATAGTTTACTTCACTTTTTCTGGTACATATAGGGTTGCTCTTAGTGATACAATCATCTTCCACTTTTTCCCAAATGCTTGCTTCTAGGTTTGGTAAAACAATACAGAATATTATTTTTTGAACTAACTAGTTTAAACAAAACATAGTAGTTGGTATATCAAACTAGGAGAGTCATTAATTTTAAAACTAATTTAGTAAACAAAGTGATCAACTAATGTTATGTGTTTTGCTATATCTTATGTCCTTAATTTAGACTATTTAAACAATAACTTACATATCATAACTTTCTATAAGGGCAGCAGAGAATCTGCAAACTCAGGATTGTGAGATCTTACAACTTAGTCAACATATCATATCAAGCGCCATGCACACACTTCATAATTACTATTGGAAATTAAGGTTGTTTCACTGATAACCACATAATACATTCTATTTTGAATATGAAATTCTCTATCTAATTTAAGATAATAATTAAAATAAACTATTATGTTTTATTAAACACTTTGCATTTGTAACAAGTTCCTTCATGTACCACATGCAAAATATGCTAGATTAAGTTCTTTGTAAGTGATTATAATCCTTTTTTTAATTCTTGATTAAAGAATATTAATATACAATTATAGGAAATTTAATTATATATCAGGTAAAATATTTTTATTTGTGTTTGATCAATACTTGGGTATTATGTTATATTTTGTTTTTAAAAAAAAGGTGTAGAGAAATATTGATGAGTAACAAACATTTTTAAAAGAAATATTTGTCTTTTATTTTATGGGGGCATTATATAGAGAATATTTATTATGTTTCTCATATAACTGTACACACATCTATTTGCAAACAAAAATTCTCACGTGAGTGTTGATATAGCTGCCATTACAATTGCAACGGCACTACTGTGTTTGCTTTTATTTAAAACGAGGATCTGTTTCAAATTGGTAGGCTATCAGATTCATAAGTTGAATATTCAATTTAATATTATCATATTTCCTGTGGATCTTTTGATAATTTAATTAGAATGCCTTCTGCAGGTCCTATCAGTTGTTGGTCTCCTTCAGGATGAAGTTGATCCAATGGTTTCTGTCATGAAAGTTGAAAAAGCACCTTTGGAATCATATGCTGATATTGGTGGCTTAGATGCACAAATTCAAGAAATTAAAGAAGCTGTTGAACTTCCTCTGACTCATCCTGAGCTATATGAAGATATTGGCATTAGGCCTCCGAAGGGTGTTATACTATATGGGGAACCTGGAACTGGTAAAACTTTGCTTGCGAAGGTGAGAGATTGTATTGTGTTCCCATTCATTTTATGACTCATGAGTTATCATGCCATTTATTTGCTTGGATCTCTTCATACATTTTTTCTTTCATTTCTCTGGCTATGCTTGTCATTTGTATCATATTGAACCTGGAATTGGTAAAACTTTGCTTGCCAAGGTGAGCGCCAAGGTGAGCGATCATATTATCTTGTAACTCACAAATTATCATGTCATATAACATTACTTGGATCTATTCGTATGTCTCTTCTCATTTCTCTATGTTAGCCACTTTTACCAATAATTTTGTGTAATTATATCTGCATGATTGATTGGGTTTATCTCTTTTCCAAACCTGTGTCTCTGGCATTGTTTATGAGTTGAATGGATTAGTATCATGGTTTAAAGCTTCATTCCTAGTTGGCTTATTGGTTCCTTATTGGTACCAATCCTTATTGGTACCATGTTGGCATGCTGACTGTGGTGTCAATCAGCACCAAAGAAGAAGAAAAAAGAGGGTGGAGAGCAGCTGTTGAGCCTTAGCAACATGACAAGGAGAGAGAGAGAAGTTCACAGGAGCTGTTGCCAATGGCACCTTCATAGAAATTTCTGCCTTCCTGTCTCGGTCTGTGCTGATGTCTTGGGACAGCCCAATATTTAAAACTGTGATTAGTATAACTGTCAACTTTTGTTATGATTAAAAGTACTTGTAAAACTAGGATTATGAAATGAGTATAATCATGGCTGTACTTATTCATTGCCCAATATACATTTCTTATGACTTTCTCTTTGATGTACCTGTGATGGTGTTTATTCACAGAAAGTAACTTGAGCCTCATTTTAGTGTGAAATTATCTTTCTTGCTAATAGATTACATCCCATAAATCCCTCGTACAAGATCCATACCTTTTAAAAAATTTATTGTACTCATATCTCCTTTTAATGTCAATTTGGTTGTAGAAATTATTATACTCTTGTGCACCTTCTTTTTGATAATGTAGATTTCTTTTAGTGTCTTTAATGATGCTGTTGACAACTTATGTAACTCTTGCATCACATTAAGTATCATCTACTAATTGCAGGCTGTAGCTAACTCAACATCGGCAACTTTCTTGCGTGTTGTTGGTAGTGAGTTAATTCAGAAATATTTGGGTGATGGCCCGAAACTTGTTCGAGAATTATTTAGAGTTGCAGATGAACTTTCTCCTTCAATAGTGTTCATCGATGAGATAGATGCAGTTGGAACCAAAAGGTATTTAAATGGGAATTTCTGTTCAGTACAAGCATTGATGATGATTTTTTTCTAATTCTGGCCATGTTTCTAGATATGATGCTCATTCTGGTGGTGAACGTGAAATACAAAGAACTATGTTGGAGTTGCTGAACCAGTTAGATGGGTTTGACTCAAGGGGTGATGTTAAGGTCATTCTTGCTACCAACAGAATTGAAAGTCTGGATCCAGCCTTACTCCGTCCAGGTCGGATAGATAGGAAGATTGAATTCCCACTGCCAGATATTAAAACAAGGAGGAGAATTTTTCAAGTGTGTTATTTCTCATAACTATGTATAGGGCTATGGTTCAATGCAATATGCCTATTCCCGAGTGCAGTCCCATTTCTGGGACTAGCTGATTTTCTGTTATCAATTTCTCAGATACATACTTCTAGAATGACGCTGGCAGATGATGTCAACCTGGAAGAATTTGTCATGACAAAGGATGAATTTTCTGGAGCTGATATCAAAGCAATCTGTACTGAGGCTGGTTTGCTAGCTTTAAGAGAGCGTAGAATGAAGGTTAGCCATGATTTAATGATTGCTTTTTTCTCTTGAAAGTGATAAGTAGGAGGAATGCTTTTAGTATAATGTTGTCAGATAATATTTTTCCACATTCGGATGTCTTTTTTAATTTATATGTTAAAATAGATGCTATTGATTTCCAAAGGAAACTATGATTTTTTTTCTATTCCCAGCCATGTTTTCAGATCCTAATCATTGTGATAGATAATTGGAAAATGCTACTTTTGGAGATTTGTTTCAGAAGAATATTACATAGTTATGTTTTTTCTTCTAACTTATTCTAGTGAGTTATTTAGTAGTTTCAATATGGTGGTTCATGTGAAACATGATCATATGTTTTTCATTAGCAAATTTGGGCATACTTCAATTGTTTGCTTTTATCAATCCATTAATCGAACTGCGGGTCTGATCATGAAAGTTGACCTGTCATCATCCTACATGGAATTCCTGATTCAGTTAGTTGACTTGTCTCTCTTTGAAGGTGAAGAAATATAATTTTGTTAAAACTGAAATCTTCCATTAATGTTTTTGTTGATTTATCTATTTGTGTATCTTTAGAGTACGTTGATTCTAATGTAAATGGAAATCGTTCATCGTTGAGGCGTAGTGTATATGTTACCTATTGGAAACTCTCTGTGGCATGTTTGGTTGTTTCTGAACATAAATCTATGCTACCTTCATTGATTTGAACAACTAACTTGCCTCTCCTTGGTACTTTCCACTCATGTTTTTGAAGTAATACAAATAGATACTTTCTAGTGTTCATGGTTTGAGGTAGGGGTGCAAACGAATCAAATTGAGCCGAATAATATGAAAATATTGATATTTGAGTTCAAACTCGAAAAATATATGTGATATTCGAATTCGATTCGAAGCTCGAAAATACAAATAATTATGGCTTGAACTTAGTTTGAAATAAAATTCGAGCTAGAGTTCGGTTCAAATTGTTCGAACCTTGATTCGAGTAGAATCGAACTATAGTTCGAAAGGACTTAAATTCAAGTTCGGTTCGAATTATTCGGACCTTAATTTGAGTATATTTAAATTAAAATTATGTAAAAATAATTAGAGTTCGATTCAAGTTCAACTCACAAGTGGCTTTTGAACAATCGAACAAATATTATGGGTTTGAATTCGGCTCAAAAATATATCAAACATATTTGAGCTCGGTTGAAATTTGCTAATTTCGAATACGAATCAAATATTTTTCCAGCCTGCTTGAAAAGCTCGCAAACAAGTTCGATTCGTTTGCACCCCTAGTTTGAGGGATCCTTTCCTTCGCTAACTCTTATTTCTTGTTTTGCCTTACAAGAATATACAGTTGTTAGTCTTGACTGGAAGAATATAACCATGCTAAGTCATTATAGATGTTAGTCTTTCTGTTTTTTACTTGATTTTCTCTTTCCTCTGTTTGATTTTGTGGCATCTTCTTAGATCAATGAGAAATTATGGAAGCCTATCATTGAGGCTACCATGACATATTTCAGGATTCAACTCCAAATCTTTTAATGGTTCTTTATCCAGTTATACAAATAGAATAAGTCTATAAGCTTTGCTGATATAGCACAATGAGAAACTGTATTGTCCACAAGGAAATGGACAGAAAAAGCTTGATATTTTTAGACCTTGATGTGAAACTATTAAAAATATTTTCATTTGAACTATTTTGAGAATTATATCCAACGTATGTCAGTGGCATCTGTTGATTTGTATGAAATATGCCAACAGATTAAGTAGGGCTGTGGTAAAAAATATTGCAGTGATGATAACAGGGTAAGTTTGCCTATTGGATTCCTAAAGAATAAAACCATATAGAATTCTTTATTTATCTGGCTGAGCTTCATTCAATTGATGAGGGCTTGGTGGAATTCCTAACCGTATGTGCATTCTTTGTGAATGTCATATATAATAGTAGCTATACATTGGTAACTCATTGCAAAATCATCTTTTCCAGGTTACTCATGTAGACTTCAAGAAGGCTAAAGAAAAGGTAATGTTTAAGAAGAAGGAAGGAGTGCCAGAGGGACTCTACATGTGAGCAACTGATCCTCTTGGACTGGAAGATGGTTAGTCTTATTTGTTGATTTTTATTTTGATTAACCTTGTTACCTGCAATTTTATAAAAGATAGTTTGGCTTTATGGCCTTGCTAGAAGTAAATTAGCTGTGTTTTCATGACCAAGCTGCATTTAGGCATGCTGCTCGTAGACGTCAAATTTACTAGTAACTATAGTTAATTTGATGTCTGAGAGATGATGCAACAAGAAGCACAAATTATGTGGTAGTTGTTGCACCTTTATTAGAGATCAAATTAATTGCAATCGATCGACTACTATACAGTTTTTGCTTCTTGTTCAATCATCTAGACAGTGGAAACAAAGTTTATTATTGATTGTATAGCAAGATGAGAACATACTGTTTGGAATCAATGAATTCTCTTTTTGATTGCTCCACAGCACTTTTACCATCTTTCCACACTAAAAGAACCCAGCTATGGCATATAAAAACCTTGGAAACTTGTATCTGATGAATGATGAGAAAATGTTATTTATCATACGCTTCAGAACCAATTGTCCTAGGTTGTCTGCCAATTTAGAGTTTTGAATAGGCAGTGAAGCATCGATGCACTGCTGAAAATTGGCATCTCATGTCTTAACAGCACCTTCAAGTTGTTTTCGTCTTCGTGTTGCATTCTTTTGTTGTTAACATAAGTGGCTACTTGACCAACATTTTCCTATGCTAGTGAGATCTTTGGAAGGCTTATCTTATCGGGTTCAGCTTTTGTGAAATATCCACACTGGGCTATCAGGAATGGTATCCCCGTGACAAGACAATGACCTATTTATCCTCATGTCTTAACATATCGAGTAATTTACTAGCACCAAGTTTGTTGCATGGAGTGAAATTACTGAGGAATGAAATAGTTGTTCCTAGGAAATAGAGTAAAAATTCAATAGGATTATGCATTAGTTTGGTTTTCTCATGTAATGAAATAAATTAGGTATAGAATGCCTACGCTATAGTTTGTTTCATAGTGTTCCATTCTCAGTTCAATTTTTTGTCTGTAAAATTTTTTTGTGAATACTCCTTCCTGCCCAAATTGCCTATTCCATTTGAGCTACTCAGCACTTCCAACTCCTTTCCCAGCCTGACTTGTCATTTTGCCTAGTCTATTTAACCATTTGACCCATCTAGCTTGCTCAGTTCACTCAAGTTCATCTTGCATGTACTGCCTAATTTATCCATCCTACTAGGCCCATTTAGCCCATCCAACTATTTTAGAGAATGGAATTGTGTAGGGGTACATATTTCTTGGGGTGGTATAAGGAATGAGCACCATAGGGAGTAATAATTTACTGGTAATTGAAATTGGAGTCCGTTGTGTAACTAAACAAATAATTAGTCTATTAGGATTCATAAATAATACAGTAATCAAATGCACCACAATTCTACAATCTGGACCATGCTTTTGTTAACTAGTATGTATTTCTCCTTATTTTTTTATTTTGGTTGTACAGACTATACAATCAATAGTTGGGATTTTGGCTCAGTTCATACAGATTTAGTGTTTCTGCATGACTACATTGCGCGGGCCTTAATCGGAGTAGGTCACTAATTGTGAAGTCAGTAGTAGATTCACTAATTTGCAGATGGCCTGTTACCCTTTTAGGAGAGGGAATGGGTTTGTGCTGAGACGAGAAGGCAATGCATAAATGATCTGTTTCAACCAGTTCGGTAGGCAACCATCCTTCACTTTATCAGCTTTGTTTGTATATCATCCTGAACTAGTGTTTGTTGTTGAATCCTCTCCCGCAAACGAACAAACAAGGGCAACTCACCTCAAAAATAAAAAAAAACTATCCCTCTTGCCATGAACAGAGTCTCAGATAGCTGCTTCCCCAGTGAAATATATTCAGTAGCTTCCTTAGTCTCGTTTTAGGTACCATTCACTCTTCAGAACTCATAAGGGGAAAGGAAGGCAGGAGATCTTTGGTTGTTTCAATTGCCATCGTATATGCTACCGACCTTTTTCTTAAGGTGTATCAAGTGTTATTTGTTGGATGTTCTATACCGACTAGCTATAAATTATAAACAAACTGATGAGCAAGAAACTGAGGATGTTTTATACCAACTAGCTAAATTTTATAAAAAAAAAATTGATGAGCAAGAAACTGTGGGTGTTTTATACCAACTAGTTATAATTTTTTTTTAAAAAATCTATGAGCTAGAAACTGCTGCTCGCTTTGCAGTTTTGGCGTCATTAACACGAGATCATCATCTTGCTAGTAGATTTTGATAGTATGTTTTACCATTTGATCTGGTAGCATGACTAGTTTACTACTTTCAGTAGATTTGAGATTTATATATATCATCAGGAACTAAATTATTGGCTACCATTAGTCATGATAGTGTTTATGCATATTGGTATGTTTAATCATTATGCCTTCATTAACGATCATTGTCGATAGTAAGATTCTTGCTATCGGTTAATGGATGGTATTTGATGTCTGGTTAATTGTTTTCAATTAGGTTAGCTTCTGGTCTTTACTAGTACATGACTTCAGATATTGGCGCAATTTGCAAAGAAATTTAACACCTATTGATTTCATCACTTTCGCTGCAGGTAGGATACTCCCGCTTGAGAAATGTTGTTTCCAAGGGATCTCTCCAGTAGCTTTATCAAACGAACTTTAAATCCTGTGTATTTTGATTTGTACACAAATTTGAATGTATGGACTAACTTATGCACTTAATTTTACATATTTGCTTAAATTTGTAATTGAAACCTCAAAAAATCTTCTGCGGCAATGACTAATGAAGTTTTCAAAACAATGCTTTAGCTGCTTTGAATACTAAAGAAAGTGTAATTGCATTAAGTGCCTTGGGGTGAGCAATTGATTTATAATCAAAATGATTAAATTATTTAAATCGAAATTGATTTGAATAGTCTGCCCATTCGCTCATGGTTCGTTCCGTGCTTATCCACTCTACTCGCTTTTTCCACAACTCGTTCATAAACAAGGGATTCGTCTCATTACTTTAATGCCACTCACATAAGGATTCGTCAAGCTCGTGATGATTTGCATGGAGTAATTCGTAACGGAATGGAAATTAACAAAAAAGTTTTTAACGAAAAAAAAAAGTCCCTGGATGTTTATATCTCAAGGTGACTAATTGTTTCTCTTTAGGCCTAGTTGCCTTAGAGACAGGATTTGACTTCGACTCCGTTTATACTAAAATAGAAAGAAGTTGGTTCCTGAACAAGGTCCTACCCAAGGCTTAGAACTGAGCTAGACAGACACGCACACCTCCTTTAACTGCCATTACCTGCCACTTCTTTAATTTGATGAATGCGCCCCCACACTGACCCTTTTTTTTTATTGTTTACCTCTATGATATCGTGGTAAACAGCCCTTTTTACTAAAGACCGACGGCGTGATCGAGACTCCGTACCAATCTCGTTATCAAACGGCTGTGTGATGGTAACTCCGCCTTAGCCACCGCACAACAAGGTATCTTTCCTCATGGATGTGGGGCCCACTTCCTGTCTTGACTCGCATGGAATGTCTATATCGATTTGACGTTCATTATGTTCAATGACAAAGCCATCCGGGACGATTTATCAGGGCTCATTTCAGATCATTACTACGATCCATATAATACCCGAGCTTTTTTTTTTCTTTAGAATTTTTTACTTTCACCTGTAAATTTTCCTTCTCCGACGTTGTCAGACCCTGGGCTATAGCCCAAGTAGTTCAATGGCTGGCTCGCCCTTGATTATGTTTATCATTAAAATATATATATATATATATATAAACATATTTAAATATATTTTTCTAGGTTTTGAATATAAATTACTATACAGATGAGTTAAATTGTTATGTAATTATAGACTATTCGATCAATTAATCCGATGTCATTTACGATTTTACTGAAGGCTAAATAGATCTTTCCAAATAGTAATAGTAAGAGAAGAGTCAATGGTATACTATTTATGATCTGTTATTTAAAATAGATCAAAAATATTAGAAAATATTGAACATTGAGATATGAAAGATCAGTAGTATCATATAGTAGTTTTGAATACTATTGTCATTCACGACTTTACTGATATAAGATCAGTAGTAGTGAAAAATAACTATTGCGTCGGATAGTCGGTAAGACAATCGGTCAGACAGTCTATAATTATTACGCAATTTCACTCCTCTACTACATAATTTATACTTCTTCCGTGATAGTCTCTACCTCACTATAACTCAATCAATACCAACAACATGTCGTAACCATGATGGTTCGGCCGACAACTATACAAGACTCATACTCACCCTTACTACACTATAAGCTAGGGCTAGGCTACTTCTATTCTATTGTAGAAGAATAGAAAATTCTATGGCCTGGGAAAAGCAGCGAACTCTAAAAGCGTTGGGCTATTTTTTGAACCTTTGGACACGAACACTATTCCGTTATCAGTTGAAACCCGTCTTAGAGATTGAACGTCGACTTCTCTTATCTTTATGCAATCTAAGACAGCATTGATAGCTTGTAGTGAACATCCCTGAAATCGAAAGCAGCTTTGCTTTGGTACTCAAGTTAATAAAATAAGGAGCAAATTGAAATTGAATAATTTGATTTTTTTTTAAAATTTAATCGAATCGTTTAAAAATAAATAAAATATTAATTAAATCGATCAAAAATTAAAATAATTAAATTAAATCGGGATTTGGAAGAGGAGAGTTGTGAATTAGAATTAAGGTTTTTAAACACTCGATCTCATTAATTGAATTTGGATTTTTAAAATCAAGATTAAATTGATTTAATTAAAATAATTGATATTTTAAAAAAATTAAAATTTTGAATTAATTAAATCGAACTAACTTCGATCAATCCCTGTGCCTCGTACTTGCGCCAGTTTATAATTCATGAAAAAATAATAATTTATTCCTTAAGAAAATTTAAAATATGTCGTTGGGTGCCCAATATTTTTCATTCTTTTAATTAAAACATTGGCAATATTAGGATCCTGCAACTGTTTAGAAATGGACTGATCAATTGCCGACTTTAAAACGAATTAAATAAGCGAGCCGTTTTTTCAGAAAATTGAGGGCCATAACTTGTTCGATCGTCACGATAAATCTACATGCCAAGACACATGAGTCGCGATTTATTTTTCTTTTTTATTTCTAATTAAAAATTGACCTATTCATATAACCAGGTTTAAACAAAACAGAAAATGAACCAGCACTTAAGGTGATCCAACTTTGGAAATACGAAAACATAGCAAACTTGTGATGTACATGTACAAGCAAAGATCACATTTGATTATTCGAGGGGTTTTGCCTGAACGGACACAAATTAAGAAAACATATATGATCGAGTAGCTTCTCAGAGTTTCAGAGTCAAGTCCAGGTCGTCGCTGAGCTCCGGCGAGCCCACAACAGCCGATGGCTGAGGAGACTGCGCGTGCATGACTACTGCTGCTAGCTCCCTTCTCGACTTGCTGTCCTTTCGCTCCTGCTTATGCGCGTTCTGATGCCCACCCAACGCCTGAGAGCTGAAGAACTTGCGCCGGCAGTAGCTGCAGGTGAACATCCTCTCCGGATCCAGCGAGCCCAAGTCTACCTCCTGATTCAGGTCATCGCCGTTATGCCTTTTGCTTTCAGTACTCTCCATGCTTGCAATGAATGATACAATTGCGATGGTAGCCTAGCTAGATATACATGGAGGGAGGGAGGGAGGGAGGGAGGGGAGAATTAGGGACACAAATAATTGAGTGGAAACCTACGATGGCTGTGTTTGGTAGTTGGCAAGTTACTACAAATCTATCTAATGGAGTGGACTGGGAAATAACAAGTCAATTCATCAGCTCTAGAACATGTACTTGGCGATTTTAAAATGGTACACATTTTTTTGTCCTCTTGATGCATCTGGCTTTGTTTTATGCTATAAATATTCTCCGATGATGTGTATACACGAACCAACCAATTAACCAAATGATGCTCACCTTATTGTTGGCGTCGAATCTGACTTATCAACACCTGTTTTAATTTAGAGGCCACGCGTGGATCTCATTTATCTCATATTATATATATATATATATATAAAAGAGTAATATCATGTGCGCTTTAAATTACGTGATCATGCGCGACATCAGAACAGAACATCCGAAAAAATTCCAAACATCTGAAATAGTAAATAGTATTATTTTATTTTTTTAATTTTTAAATTTAATATCATAACTCAATCCTTAAATTCTAAAAGAACAATGGTTTATTGTAAGTAAAATAAATAAATAAATAAATAATTTTTATTAATTTTTTTTATATTTAATATTATAATTTAATTTCTAAATCATAAAGAAAAAATCTTAAATGATTTAATAGTAAGTTTAAAAAATAACAAAATAATACTATTTATTATTTCAGGCGTCTGGAAAAATTTCAGACGACTCGATTCTGATGTCGTGCATTATTTCATTTTTAAGACGTGCATGATATCATTTATATATATATATATATATATAATTTTCATCAATCATTAAGTGAATTGAGAAACATAAATGATGCATCATTTTGTAATCAGAATTAAAAAAAAAATCTACACTCTGTTATAATTAAGAATCAATCAATAAATATCTAATTAATTATAAAAATATCTGATCATTAATCCGGAGCACTCGTGGACCCCATTTAAGCACACAGAAAATAGATATTATGTCTATCAACGTGAACACCTCGGAACCCTATTTAGCACGTTCAGTGTACCATACGATGACTTTGATATTATTTGTTTGTAAGAGGCCAGGGCGGCTTAGCCAAACCTGAACAATGTGCTCCAAATAGGAAAATCCATTGGATCTTGCAGATAATTCCATGCATCCATCACGATTCACTGGACAAGAATATTCTATGATGTCTGGTGACGATCCAAAAAAAAACAAAGAAAAATCAAAGTACAAATTCTACGATTTTTTATGACACATAATTGTATGCACTTTGAGAACTGATAGATTGCGTTCATGATTAAATTTGATGTTTAATTTGATTAAAATTTATTTATCTTCTTTTAATATATATAAAATTAATTTAAATAATAAATTTAAATAATTTATATATATATATATATACAATTTTATTAATATTCATATTCGTCATTAAAATTTTCAATATAATAAATAAATAAACTTTTAAATTGAACAAATAAATTTTTATTATTAAATTTAATAATTAATTAAACAGGTTTAAAATTATAAATTTTCAAACAATCAAAGTTGAATCAACTTGAATTGAAAGTTTAAAAATATCTAAGTAAATTAAGTACAAGTCAAGTTTGAGTCTAGCTCGAGTTCATGAAAAAAAATTACAACAAACTTAAATAGTCATTTTAATAATTTAGTTTATTTTAAGCTCAGTTTAGTTACCTTATCAAATAAGTTTAAATATCATAAAATTAATTCGACCATGACTTGCTTGCAATCCTCTGCAAGAATAAGTTTGCAACATGTCTAGGATTGCGACGTCTAGCTAAATTCAGTTAGGTGCATGATGCTGCAAGATCGTTAGGGGTGGTAATGGTCCAAAATTGACAAACTACATAGAATTAATAAAAAAAAGTAAAGTTTATGGTTTATGAGTTGAATTTGGAGGTAGTAAGTAGTCGCATTTTTTAAGTTCAACGTGGATATAATTTATGTCACGATGAAATTAATAAAATTGAACTTAACCAATAAATAAATTATCTACTGTAACCATGTTGACCTTAGCCTTAGGAATACTTAGTAATAGATATTTAGTAAATAGTAAACAACTAATTTATTATAGAGGGGCCGATTAATAAAACCCTCTTTAGGTTCCATATCAACGTGATGATGAGCTAATTTTCCACATGAACTAAAACCCTAAATTCTATTTTAACACCGTTTTA
>JBBMKF010000095.1:5470557-5481593 GCA_037834155.1 Curcuma caesia | reverse complement strand
TGCCCTCAAAATTAGAGTTTTGAGAATAAGAACACGCCACGTACCCTGTTCTGATCGATTACGTCGACGATAACGACGAGCCTTCCATACTCCTTCCCGTAGTTCACAAGGGCAACCCTGCCGATCTCCACATATCGCTTGAACGGCTGCAGGAAAACCAATTAAAAAATAGGCAAACTCAGCTCGAGAACACAAAGAGGGCCTCGAATTGGCACGAGAGGCGAAGTTAGATGCGGGAATCGAGAGAAACAAGGAAGAAAAATTCACCATTCTGGGGGCGACGGAGGAAGAAGGAAATCAATCAGCCGCGCCGCAGGCGAGGAGTGAGCGTCGAGACGGCGGACAGACGAGCAAAGGTTTTATAAAAGCCGTCCGATCCAGGGTACCCCTCATTTTATTTTTGTCAATTTACTAAAACATACTCTTTAAAACAGATAATTATCAAAAGAGTCCCTATAATTGAAAAATGATAAATCTCAATCTTGATCCGGTCCCATAGAAATTTTTTATCGACCACCAGAGTAAATTGGGAAGCGCATACGGCGGCCAATCCAGATGTCCAGCATCCTTTGATTGCGTTCCCCATTTGAAAAAAAATTCTTACAAATATACCGTAGTTGGGAATCAAACTACGGGTCCCTGGATCACAATTCGGATGTTCTACCGTTGCATCATTGCCCCGAAATCCTATAATTGGATTTTACTGAAAAGTGGGTTGATTCCCCCCAAACAGTCTTGATTGTTATTTTATAAAAATAATTTACAATTATATTTTCTATTAAAATATACTCTTTCTAGCGTAATAATCTTAATATTCTAGTCAGGATGCATACAAACTTTTATTAGTTTTTTTTTAATTCAAAAAGCCTAAGGTTGATTTAAAAATTAATTTATATTCTAAAATTTGACAAGAGCATATTATTTTATATACTTGAGGAATTGAGAAACAGCTACTCCATTCTGAAAAGTGGCACAATAGGATCTATTTATCGAGTTGAGTTGGATCAACTGTGTTACAAGTGAAATGATCTCGATCCATTACAAGTCGTTAATCAAAATGTTGCCCCAAGATTGATTGTGACAACTGACGATCAAAGTTCAAACTCCTCTAAAACACACATCATGCACTGCTAATTAATGAGTTGGACCTGACACTTTGCCAACTCGAAAGTAGCATTCATGTCTTACAAAAATGATCACACTAATGAGCCTATACTTCTTCTTAATTAACAAAATCGCAGTCATGTCATGGTGCCACTCATGGCTGTCCCATTTTAGACTTGTTCTTTCGGATTCAGTCATGTTTGAGACCATGCCAGCCCCACTGATTCAGGCAGTTTCACAAAAAACAAAAACAAAGAATACCAGATGAAGCTAACGAACAATTCAGTGCGTGTTGGTAGATCATGTATTAATTTCAGTGGTGGACAAATCGAGAGGAATTTGATGCATGAACTAATATCTCGTCGTGTTTTTGTTCCTTGTACGAAAGTTGATGACAGTAGAATTAAGGAAGGCAAGGCAGCAAGAAGGGGGTGACCCAGCACCCCACTCCATTATTATCACTAAACTTATTAATTACCTGCCAGCTCAGCAACCAACAACTCGGAGCGGATTCGCTTCGACCCGGTCCGGATTCGGATCCATCAGTACATGTAAATGTCTTGACGGCTAAACGACCAACCCCGTTTCCTTCTCAATCTTTAACTTCTAATTACGCTTTTGCCATGTTCGATTATGATACAAATATATACGCTGACTGAACGAATAATTAACATATTTAACTCACCAATCCGCTTAATTTTTCTATTAACCACGCTGCCTACTCGCCGACACTCGCTCGAAGACATCACGTAATGGCTTATTTTATCTTTAAAGATGAATAAATAAATTACAATTTGTAAAGCCTATAATTTCATTAGGTGGGATGTCAAAGCCAATTTCCCTTGACTCCTTAACCGCATCGGATTCAATTATTTTCGCGAAGTCAAAATTCAAAAATAAAATAATGATTGTAGAGTTGGATGGATACCATACCAACCTGTAAAGGGCAGTACTCGTAAATAATGATGACTAGCAAGGGCTTCTTTGCTTCGTGCCAGCGCTGTCCCGACTACTTAGCTCTCGTCGCGGCTGCCTCCCCACTCACCGCGCAAACTTACTACTGCCTCTTCTCTTTCTCGCCGGCGACGGTGTGCCAGAAGCAGCGTTCATAATGCGGCGAACTCTCCCCACCTTCCTCGCCGCCGCTTTCGTAGTGGTTTTGGTGGCCTTAGAGGCCCCGGTGGCTCGCGGCTACAACATCACCAGGATCCTGGCGGACCACCCGGAGTTCTCCACCTTTAACCACTACCTCACCGCGACTCGGATGGCCAACGAAATCAACCGCCGGCTGACGATAACGGTTCTTGTCGTAGATAACTCAGGCATGGCCGATCTCCTCGCGAGGCATTTCTCCATCCTCACCCTCCGCAACGTGCTCGCTCTCCACGTTCTCACCGATTACTACGGCTCCAAAAAGCTCCATCAGCTCACCCATGGCTCCACCCTCGCCTCCTCCGTCTTCCAGTCCTCCGGACGGGCCATCGGGACTACCGGCTACATCAACATCACCGAGCACAGCAAGGGCAGGGTCACCTTTTTCTCCGAGGACGCTGGCGGCGCGCCGCCAGTCACCTTCGTCAAATCCATAAAGGAGATGCCCTACAATCTCTCGATCCTCCAGGTGAGCTCGATCATGTCCTCCCCTGAGGCGGAGGCCCCTGTCGCGCCGCCGGCCGCAGTCAATCTCACCGAGCTCATGTCCCGCAAAGGCTGTCGAGAATTCGCCAATCTGCTCCTCGCCACTCCAGACGTCCTCAAAAGCTTCGAGTCCAACCTCGACGCCGGCCTCACCGTCTTCTGCCCCATCGACTCCGCGGTCAGAGCCTTCGCCGACAAATACAAGAACCTCACCGCCCCGGGCAAAGCCTCCCTCCTCCTCTACCACGGCACGCCCTTCTACTACTCGCAGCAGCTCCTCAAGACCAACAACGGTGCCTTCACCACGCTCGCCACCGACACCCACAACACGAAGTACAAGTACACCGTGGGTAGCGACGGCGAAGTAATCACCGTCAAGACCCACCTCGTGACCGCCACCATCACCTCCACCCTCATCGACCAGGATCCCGTCGCCGTATACGCGGTCGACAAGGTCCTCCAGCCGCGGGAGCTCTTCAAACCCGAGGATGCCTCCGACGCCCCCGCAGCCGCGCCCTCCGCCTCCAAGAAGCACAAGCACGGCGCCGCAGACGCAGTGGCTGGGCCGAACGACGCCCCGTCGGACGAGGCGGCTGCGGACAATGCCGCCTTCAGAGCCGGCTCAAGCGGACGGTGGCTCTCCGCCTCCGCGGCCGCAATGGCGGCGCTGGTGCTCGCCGTGTAATTATTCAAGGTTAAGCGTTCTTGCTTTACTCTTTCTCATATTTCTATCTTCAGGTGTCGTCTGAAGATGAGTGAGAGAGGACGCATAGTTACAATTATACACATGTTTCGTTCATAGAGAACACTCTCTCTCTTGCTTCGATGATTCTTACTGTAGATCCTATGGTTGGAGATTGTCAGCTGGACATCAGATCCTCCACTCTTTTTTTTACTCCACCGACTTGTATGAATTATATATCCACTTTTTAAATTGATGCACAATTGAGAAAAAGGCAGGAAGGAGCCTTCATTATTCGTGCCAGCTAGAGCCCATATGATGACCACGTGCAAAGCCCATGCTATGCTTTGCACATGATATCCGTCTTTTTCGAAATTGGATTGTTTGGTGGAATTGCACATCAGTCCCCGCTACTTTGCTACGGTACAAGGGTAGTGCAATCACGAATGTTGACTGCGGATTAATCGAAGAGCTAAATATCTGAAATAATAAAAAAGATGTGTCATTTTTTAATAATTCAAATTCATAGAAAGTGGGTATTCTAGGAACACATTGAACTCCTAATCGGTTGTTCAAGAGAAGCTCTTCTTATGGGAATATAAGAAGAAGAAGAAGAAAAAAAACTAGATTAGACCGATTGAGGCATTTCCTTTGCAAGCATTCTCTTTTGTGTATAAGTACCTTTATTTCTTCTCAACTCGATTGGTATAAGCTAAACCAGATAAGAAAGATCTGATAAAAAATTATGACTAAAGTTGAACTCACCATGTCAAACTCAACTCAATTTATTTACAATCACAGTTTAGCTAGAAAAGCATCGTCAAAATTTTTGCATTTAAGTATGATTAATTGAAAATCAAGAAATATTATAATTTTAGATTTTTGATAAAGGTAACATATATTTGATTTTATAATACAAACCTTATGAAAAAAAATATGATATATTTAAATTTGTCATGAAATCAAGGAAATTAGAAATTTTCAAATTTGCTCAGTCACCTGGTATTAATATTGCAGTTCCGGCAATCCGACGAACACTTAGCAAACTAATGCAACGGCCGCAACAAGACAGCGAGCAATAAAGCCTGCAACGAGTCAATTGAAAAAATAAAGATTCGTTAAAGAATTTGCCCAAGTTAAAAGAACGCAAATTTGTTTCTCCACTCTTCTGCTATATATATAAAAGAAAAGAACGAACTTATTACAACTTTCAACCGTTGTTACTTTCAAGTTTTATGCCATTTCTGGTTGTACCAAAAGAAATTATAAAAAAATTATTGATTACTATTCTCCTATTTTCCAGAAGAAAAAGGCTTGTTTTCTGGTTACTAATTTTTCATCCAATCAGTTTCTTGAACATACTCTTGCCACTAGATGCATCCATACCAGTTGATATTCTAATACTAGGTTGCCAAAGCAATCTTGAAGTGTTCAAAATTTTGCCAATTAGCAAACAACAGTCACATTAGGAAAAAAAACTAACCTTACAACAAGTTAACAAGGACTTCTATCTGATGTTTAATGCCAATATTACAATAAGATCCTAGTAATCAACATGCAATGATGGATATCTTCAAAACTCTTGCTTCTGGATAGTGAGTCAAAGTAGGAAGAACCAATGGTTGGCATCTAAAATCAATCCTAACTTAAGATCAAGACTCCACAGTTGATGAAGCTTAATTGACATACAAACTAGCCAACGATTAATCAACCCTTTTGTATTACTGTCTTTTATCAGGCATCTACAAATAGCTGTGGAAGGATTAGGCTTGCAATAGAAGTGGAAGAAACTGCTCGTATGTAAGAACTGACTTGGAAGTTTAGAACATTCAGAAGAGGGAAGCTGTGAGCTCCTTCACTTCCGCAACGACCTGGTTGTAATCTGCCTGCAGCTTCTCTTGTACATCCTGCATCAGCTCGCCTTTGATTGGTTTAGTTGTCACCAATACGCAGCAAGTTGGCCTCTTGGTAACCCCAGCAACTGCAAGATCCTATGATGAAAGACGAATTATAAAAGGGGCACAAAAACAAAGGCATAGATAGAAGTAGAGTCCTGAACAGATCATGCAGCGGCCTCTAGCTCACTGTTAGTTGCTTCATGGTTAAATGATTTGATTTTGATCAGTCTCTACTAACAGTCTAGAAATAGGCAGGCTATTGCCAAGAACTGAAGAGCATGGTGCAAGGAGAATCTCCGTAGTAAGTCTTGTTGATTGACTAACAAAAACTGGGAAACACACAAGATAAGGTGAATGACTCGGAGAATGTAACAAGTATTGGGGAAATTTGTAAAGGGAATATAAAATGGATGTAGAGCACATGATAGCTCTAGTCGCCACCAAATAGAAACCATCCTAGTTATCTAGGCAATTAACGATCTTTTGAAAGCTTTCTTTTTCATAAATGCAACCCGTGGTTTCTAATTTCCTCTAACAATTCCATCTGCTTCAAAATGCGAGATAAAAAAGATAGTCAGAGAATTCTCAGGCCCAAACTGGTTAAAAAATGCTGCAAAGGTTCATGCATCCTCTAAAAAATTGACTTGTATAAAAGTACGTGTTCTTGAACTAAATTGATCTGCAAAGGAGAATTTAAGAAGACAAAGGAAACAAGATGCATCAATCAAACCTCTTTTGAAGGAACATAGATATAGGGAATGTCAGCTTCCTCCAGTAAGATGGGCACATGGGTAATCACGTCAATAGGAGATATATTCCCAGCAATAACACACAATCTGCAAACAACAATGCTAACTTAGCATTGCCTCCACAAATGAGAACAGATTACAAAACATATATTTGGATTGCTTCTTGGGTATGAGGATTTGGGTGTGCTACTTGATGGTAACAGTTAGAAGGTGATTGTAATACCAAATCACAACAATGCAAAAATATAGCACCTGCCATAAAGGAAGGTCTTTACAAATTTTAATTGAATATTAAATATACTGGTATAATTCAAATTTTTAGAAGATAACGTGCATAACCTAATACAATTGATATCTAACCCACAAAAAGGACCAGTAGCAAAATATTGTTGACTAGCAAATATTGTTGATGTTGGACAACTAGAAAAAAATGAAATAGAGATGACGAATGTTTAATAGAGCTATGGGTCACTAGAAAGGATAAAATTGATATCAATTAGGAGTTAGGTGTAGCCGTGGTTGATAATAAAATGAGAAGAAATAGAATAAGTTGGTACAAGCATGTTTATAGATGGCCAATGAAAGTTGGATAAGTTAACTCAATTTAGGGTGTGAGAGATAAGAACACAGATAACGCTTGGGCATTTTTAAAGCAATCTAAAAGAATTAGATTCAGTTTATATTAGGTCCAATGAGAGGACAATCAATCTCAAATAGTTGAAACAAATAGCTTGTAGCAAATATTACATAACAGCATGCGCATATTATAAATAGCCAGTGACAATCCATTAGTTTGAGAGAGTACATAAGGAATATACAAACCAATTATATTATGTTATGGAAATAAGGAATATACAAAACAATAAACACATCATAATAATTTCAGACTAGAAGAAATCATATTAATTTGGATATAATATTTAATTGTTTGATTAAAAAACAATCAGCAATTCCAAATTTACAGTTCCTCCACCAAAATTCCAAGCAATGATCTTGTAAGTAGGTGTCAAATGACACAGGCCAGTTTGACCGAACCCTAAACAGGGCATACCATGCTTGGACTGGCAAAGGTGCAGGCTCATGTTGATCATTACTCTCCCGGCCAAGAATGAGATCAGGCCGGGCTGAGCACAAGCCTTGTAAACTGAACCACAGGCCTAACACAGCCCATAAATTTTCTAAAATAAATTTCCAGCGTAAAATTATATATATTAGTAAATCTCTGAAAAAAAATTCAAATCTTATTAAATTACACTTCCACATTTCAGATTTTTTTAGAATTATTATATATTTTATTATTAATTTCCTGGCTTAACAGGCCAACTGGGCACAGCAAGCACCCCGACCATAACCATGGGGAAGTAGCCCACGCAAGAACCATTCACACCCGTAATCAATGATATTGTAATCAAGAATCGAACAAGAAGGAACGAACCCCTTGTGACCACGGCGGACACTCTTCACTACTTCCTTCACTCCACGTTTCAAGCACTTAGCCTCAGCAGCTGGCAACACAAATGCAATGATGAAATGTTGATGCATAATTTCAGTGGATAATTAAAACAAGAAAATAAGTCATAAGCTGTAAGAACATTTCAGGATCAAAAACAAGTTTTCGGTAGGCAAAAGGATTTCTTCTTTTTTTCCATATGACCCAAAACCAACATGCAAAAATGATCTCCATGTACCTAAAAACCAGAATAACTGGACGATACAGGCTAACACTCACGACCTGATCAGAGATACAAAACACTATTTGCAATAATATATAAAAAATACCTCGTCGGACGAGCTTTAGGGTCCGCTTGCATAACTTCTTTCCGGCTAAGGGTTTGGCAATCGGGGAGACGGACATCACCTTCTTCCTCTCCTTCACAGATTTTTCGTTCTCACTGTCGCTCCCCATCCTTGTCTATCTCCTCACGGATCTCGACGATTCCCCTGAAATTATTCAGATCGACCAAGGCTCGGAAAGAAAGTACGGCGAAGCGCGGCGGCTAAGGTTTTGGTCCTTGGAGTCGCAAGGTTTTTATACACTCATACGGCGTTTAACAAAGAGGAATTTTCAACATGCCACCGAAAGTTTCTCTGATTTCCATGAAGACCCCTATGATTTCAGTATTCTTATCACTCAAACACCCCTATATAATATGTTTTGATTTCTTTTTAAAATTTCTTTCTTTGTTATAACTTTTAACAAAGAAAGTATTTAAAAATTTGATTTGCATTATCAACAACAACTTCACATACTTTTATCATCCAACCTTAATAGTTAATGACAACAATAATTTATTTTCTTTAAAGTCTTTGTTGTTAGTAGTCTCCTTATCTTTCTCATCTTTACTTCTTATTACATTAAAATTAGCACTTTCCTATTTACTACAAGAGCTTCAACTTTAGCAACAACCATAGTTCTATTCTTTTGATATTAAATTTTCCTTCGTCACTTCAATGATGTAGCAAATCACACCCTTGATGTATGATTGAGTTGGTTATTATAGCCCCTGGGGCATAGCTGAGTTAGTTACGACGTAGCAGAGTTGCAGAAGAGGACAAGGGTTCGAATCCTGGCGAAGTCAGGCAACACCCTCCTGCGTCGTGACCAACTGCAGTTTCCCGATTTACCTCCTCACAAATGGTCGGGGGGACGATCGTGTGGGGCCGCTAAGGTGGCGGATTCCACCTTTTGCAGAAGACCTCGGTAATATGGATGCCTCTAAGATGTTGTTTGTTATGTTTAAGAATTTGGCTAAATCTCGATGAAGAGTTTGGCTAGAAGATATTTAGTAGTTTGTATTCAGGGCCGTGTCTATCAGGAGGCAAAAGAGTCATCCAACCCAGGCTCATTTTTTTAAGGGCTCATAATTTTGAAAAAAAAAGCTATTATATAGTAGTGTAAATTGATCCAATATAAATCTTCGAAATCCTTCACATAAATCGATTAAAGAATCTTTTTTCTTTTCTTTCTCTCTTAAAAAGCAATAAAAAAATCTACTTGTAGAATCATTTTTCAATAGTTGAAAGGTTTGATTTCTTCTCTCTTTTGTTTTTTTTTTATTATTAACTTAGAGTACTTTTCTTTCAAAAGTAAGAGCAGATTCTTCAACTTGCTTAATAGATATGAAACAAGATTTGTATATATATTCTTTGAGATCTTAAATTGAAGGGAAAAAAATATTTATGACTCCATTAATTTTGTAAACCAGAATCCAATCGAAGAAGATAGAGTGAGTTTTTAGTATGAGTCTTTGTTATTTTTACTACTTTATGATAATACTAGGGATTACATTAATTTATTGTAAGAAATCTTCATTAAGGTGAGGTATGGATTCATATACTTACTAAATATTTGAATAAATATCTCACAAAATTGCAACATAAACAAAAGTGTATGCGATATTCCTTTGAATTGTTTGTTGAATTTTTAGATAAATCATGTCTCCTAAGTATATGTCCGGATCTTAAAAAAGAAAAGGAAAGCTGAAGATTGAAGAAACAATTCAAGGTCAAGTTGGAGATATCAATAAGTATTTTATTTCAAATAAAAAAGCTTATAGGTGATAGAAACATGGTTGATAATTCAATTAGTGGAGAATTATTCAATTAGTGGAGAAAAAGATGGCGAAATCATAATGAAATCGATAGTAAAGAAGTCTTTGAATTTGTCAATGTAGATGAATTGAATGATAATAAGAAAGATAATGAGTTTGTTCAATATAAGAACTTAAATCATGAGACTTACTCTAATGATCCGAGGAAGTGGGACAACATTGATTAGAAAGTTAGAGATTTTTTAGTAGAAAGAGGTTTGAAGAGAGATGTCTGTAATGTGTTTCCTAAAGATAGTGTTAACAGACATTTCAATGTTACACACTATTAAAGAATTCTACCAAACAGAGAGGAAAGTTATAGAATATCACTATTATATTCAATTTTTTCTCATAAGATTTTTTTGTTTTGCTATAAGTTATTCAAAAAGCAAGTAACCAAGACTGGACATAGTCAGTTAGTTAATGAAGGATACAATGATTGATATAATTTGACTTGTTGTCTTACAAATCATGAAGCAAGTAAGGAGCATATGAAGTGTATGATGAATTGGCTTGAATTATAAAGAAGATTGAGAACAAATAAAGTGATTGATGCAGGCGTATAAGTACAACTTAATAAAGAAAAAACCATTGATAACAAATTTTACATAGGATAATCGCAATTGTTCAACGATTGACGAAAAGTAACTTAGCATTTCAAGAAAGTTGTAAAAAGCTTTATATTAAAAATAATTGTTTGCTCCTACAAGTAAATCTCTGTGAGATGGAAGCAGCCTGGCAGATCTCTAAGCTCCAAGTAAATCTCTCTATCTGCTATCTGGGGAAGAATAAGGGAAACCCCAAGGTCTGGGTAGTGAGTATCAGATCACTACAAAAATACTGCACATTTGGGACGAATTTTGCGACGAAAAAACTAAAAATTTTCGTCGCAAAAACAATTTGCGACGACTTTTACGACGAATTATTTTCTGTTGCAAATAGCTCGTCGCAACACTTTGCGACAAAAAATTCCATATTCGTCGTCAATTTTGCGACAAATTCCGCAATTGGCGTCGCAAAAATTGGCGATAAAAAATAATTGCCGTCCCAAAATTTAGCGACGAATAAATTTTTCATCGTAAATTTTACAACGAAATAATTTTTTTCGTCACCAACGGGGACAAAGAAAACAACCAAAAAGGAGAACGTGGCTGGTCAATTTAGCGATGAAAATAGCAAATTCGTCGCCAAAATACCGCAATTTGGCGATGAAAAAGGTGTTTTCGTCGTAATTTGGCGATGAAACCCACTTTTTCGTTGCCAATTGGCGACGAAAATATATTTTTCATCGCCAAATTGCGACGAAAAAGTGGTTTTCGTCGCAAAATATAAGTAATTTAAACGATCACTGTGATTACGATACGTTGGCGGCGGA
>JBBMKF010000095.1:5445960-5460347 GCA_037834155.1 Curcuma caesia | reverse complement strand
TTCAGGATCCAGAAGGATATATTATTACCTGTACGACAACAATGGAGATGGTCCTCAGAGAGAGAGAGTGAGAGAGAGAGACTCTGCATGAGCTGAGAGGCAACATACCTTGTTCTAGTTTCAACACGCTCTTACTTTGTTGCTTGTTTTACTTGCTGTGCTAATCAAGTAAGTGTTCAAAATTCATATGCTGTTTGCTGAAAGAGTTTGGAGTCTGATAGCATACCTTAGTTTGTTTTCTTCTTCTTGTGCGGATCCAACTTCACGACAAGTTGATAGTCAATTATTTTATAATGCCAAAACAGCATTAGTTAGACAAGAGTTCAACTTATATTTATGATCCAAGCTGATCCGAATTGACGTGTAAACAAAATCATGGACTAGACGAGACAATTTTTACGTAAATTGGTGGAAATAACAACCACGAAACCAATTATTATACTGGACAATTTTATAATCCTGAGAATTTGATTTTGTACAGAATGAGTTAATGCTAAAAAATTTGGACCATGCAGCTAAAGAATGGATACATACCTTTGCGGCTGGAAATAGCTGAAAGGAAGGCGTTGCAATCAGCACATTACAAGGATCTAACAGTTGTAAGTTGAATCGCACGCTGACAAATTAATGGAGAAACATAATCAGAATCGTGTTAGCTGAAAAAAGATTGCAACTGCTATGCAGAAAAAGAAATCAAATAAAATAATTCACAGATGTTGACGGTAATTATATTGGCAGCTCAAATGAGGGCACAGAAGTTTGGCATTGAGATTGGCTCAGCATTTCTAAGAGTTGCATTGTTCAATGCATTTCAACTACTGAATTAAAATGAATAAGCAAACTGATTTAAAAGTACGAATATTTAGCATTACTCCTGATTAACCTGTAGACACGAGTGAATAAATTCACTGTGTTTTTCAAATTAAAATATGAATAATAATAATAATAAAGATGTTAAATCAAACCGTAAGTGAGAAGATCCTCCAATCACATTGATTATTTTATCTTTTCCTTGAATAACCCTATCCAATTGTTTCATGAAGAGAGTAACTTCCACAAGTAATCACACAAAGGCATTCATTCAAATCACAGGAAATATGTTTCCGATAACATTCTACTCAAAACTTGGCATTGCGTCAACTCAACTCAATTTTCACGAGAAATATTCATCCTCTAACCTTAACAAATATACAGTTTGAAGCATTGGTCCGAACCATAGTTCATTTTATGCATTTAAATGCAAATACAGACAACCAAAAGCATAATGATTTGAAGTTATTTCCACAAGTTGTCCAATTGGAAATTATAGGAATCACTTGTGATGGAAATGCTCGCCGACATATAATGGCCCAAGCATAGTAGCATACACCGAGATAATTAGCCTGTTCCATTGGAGATAACTGGCCCAAGCAAAAGAAACACTTTCTGTGCACATTGCAACAAACTCTCAGGTGTAATCACCAAGATGGATATAAAGTGCAATTACCATCGAAATATAAAATACTGATAGATAGGGAACACATATATTTCATGAATAGTTGTCCAGGCCTGGACAACGAAATGTGCACAGATGACTCCCAAACTGTGTTAAGACATCCACCAGAGCTCCATAGCCACCAACAGCTATAACCTGAAGATCAAGCAGGTATAGTTTACATAATCCAGCAGGGAAAATGGAAGAGATGTAAGACACTAGCAGAAAATTGCACGGGGGACTGTATTTTTTAATGCTAGCTAACAAAGAAGATTAAATGGCTTGCATTTTAAGGACCTCTGACAATCTTCACAGTCATTATTATATCACCTCTGTTCTATTTATCTTTTTTGCTACAATTTCTATAGATTATCTGGTACATTAGACAGATAGTAAATCTATTGCTTACACCAATGTTCAAAGTTAAGTCTAGATAGAAGTAAATTGAAGGGCTAATGCCTTAAATGCAGTTCAAATACTTAACCAAGCAACCATATAAAATGGAATGTTAAAAACTCATTTAACTGAATTTGATTAAGTACAGACTCATGTGGAGAAATTCTACTTTCATGTAGCCTATTGTTTTTATCAATGTTATACAACTCTTTTGTCCCTCCATACTCTTCAATCTTCACTTGGCAATGATACTAGATTAAAAATACAGTTGAGGAACCACGCAATAGTGAAAAACATTTTCAGCTCAAGAGAAGTAATTTGAAAAAATAATAATAATGTGAGGTTCCAGCATGTTATTTAAAGATTCAACATAATGATGAGACTCAAATTAGCAAAAGCAAGCCTACGTAGAAGGCGATATTGACCATGCCCGAAGAATTCTAGAATAACTAAGAAGACAAGTACATAATCTTTTAGATAGAAAATTGAAAGTTAAAAGGAGAGGGCAAAATCATACTCCAGAAGGGTGGTGAAGTGAAACAGAAAATGCAGATTGAGGAGCACATTTTAGTTGTGAAAGAGTAGTTCCATTAATACTGAAACGAGTGAGCACAGGTTCCGATCCAACTGCGACAATCTAAACAGTGACAAGGAAAGGAGAAATCAATAGGAACACAAACTAACCAATCATAAGAATGTGCAAAATAAATAATAAATTGGAAAAGATAAAAGTTAAAATTTACACAAGGTCAGCTACATGGATCTTAAGGTAATTGGGAAATGAACACATATTTCTCATTTCACTAGTTATCACTAATTCCACAGTTCAAATAAGAAAAGGACTAAAGCAGACACCTAGCTCAACCATAAGCAAAATGAAGCCTCCTTATCTAGGCCAGGGTGACTATGACTATATTTATCATATTTATAGCTTAACATGAAAAAGAATTTTGGTGATAACTAGTAAAGTGCTTATGATAGCCTATAAAACTGACCTAATTCTGGACGATACATTAAAAGTTAACCTTGAAAAAACTTCATAAATCTTTCTTCCAGCACTACGTTATATTACCTACCTCAACACAGCTGGGAACAAAATCCTCAATGTTCGGCAGAATATCGTACATGTGATATGTCCAAACCAGAACAAGCAAAAAAGGGAAGGTTTAGATTCAAAATGAATTAACTTAAAATTACAAATGCCACAACATAGTGAGCTGTGCCATGTCCATTGGTTCAATACACATAACACTCACATATTGCTAAGTGCATGTAATTCATGTGCTAAAAAACAAGCATGGTACACCTAGTACCAAAATTTTTTATTCAACAGAAAAGGATATTTGTCTATCCAGGTAACAATTGATAAAAAAAATTGCATATGTCAGGGGATTCCAAAAGACAAATAGGACTAACAAGCGTTAAAGTTCCTAGAGCTAATTTGAAGAGGTTCATGTAGTCAATCACATATCAAGATGAAGCTCAGCATGTATATTTTGATATGTAGGAATTTACCTGGTTATTGTCAAAAAGCAAATCTTGCACTGGAGCAAAATGGCCCATGCTAAAGATACATTCATAGGATAGCAAACTCCAAACTGATAATCCAGTACCAGTTCCACAAGCCTGAAAGGGAGCATTGCAAAACCTTTCATTTGTTGTACAAAAAGAATGGTATGTCACAGTTCAGAAGTAAAAGAACATATTTTTGTGCAAATAATTAAGCCTAAAAAATGTATCAGGAAAGCAATTCAGGAAGATTAATTATACAAATAAATGGCACCCACAATCCAAATACCTTAAATCCATATGCAACTATGCAACCATAAAGAAGATTACTCACAGTTCAATTTATCAAGAGCTTTTTTATCTTGGTTTAGGCAAAACAACAGATTTGGATCAAACCAATCAGCATAGTATAGAATTGTTGTGGGGCATATCATGTTTAAAGATTCGACAAATAAACCCCCTTTCATTAATGGAATTCCACTTAGATTTTGCATTTCAATTCTATTTAGATATGGCGTACACATTAACATTCATAAAATGTATAGAAGCATGTGGCACCCACCAATCTACCGGTATGTATATCTAATTGGCATGAAGCATGGATAGGGATATGGAACATATGATGGGAATTTTGCATCTTAGATGTAACAATTGTAGAATATGGATCATAGAGATGGTCCGACTAGAAGGGAGAATAGACGGTGCCCAAAATTCAAAACACAAACAAGATGTTAGTAGCACTCGTGTTTGTGTCAACTATGATCGCAGAGGATCAAAGACAGTAAATACAAGACACTCTAACACTGCATTTTGCTTTACATGGTTTGGAGGCCCTCATACGTGTAAGGTAGAGGTTGACGGGGGCTTTGTGGCAGGGAGGACAATAAGATCTCTCCTCTTGCCACTACCTTTTGTCCTCGCCTTCTTTAATGTCACCTGATCATGAAGGGATGCTCTCTATTTGTGGCACTGCAATGATGACCTAACTGATGACGAGCAAAGGAGGAACATTGATGAATTTAGTATCCATCAAGGTGTAGGAAAGTGAGATCTTTATATTTCTAAGGGCAAGTGGTTAAGTGCACCTGCAAATCAGATTGACCATGAGAGCCTTAAGAGCATGATCACCTGAATGACAGAAGCTTGAGGGATGAAAGCAAATCGTGGTTCCTGCTAAAGGAAGCTGACTGGCCTACCCTAAGGTGAAAAAAGGGCAGCCCCAGTGCACAAAGCTCCCGCCATGCAGGGTCCGGGGAAAGGATCCATTGTACGCAGCCTTACCTTGCCTTTGGCAAGAGGCTGTTTCCAGGATTTGAACCCGTGACCTCTAGGTCACATGGCAGCAACCTTACCCTAAGGTGAATCCCGCAAAAATATAATCTTAGAAAGGAGTTAACACCATCTAGAATTTTGGGGAAATGAATATCATATTGTTTCAACATGTGAAAACCAATACACGGGTATACATAGCCATGATAAAATTTTAATCTAAAAACAACTAATGTAAGACTACACTCACCTAATCAATAGCCCAATTAATCTAATATCTTTAGCATAGTCAAACATAAAACAAGCTCCAACTTTAAATAATGATATACTTCTTGAATAATCTTTTACTCCGAATCAATAAAAAATATAAAATAATCATTGAAATTTCATTAACACGTCTTACTAATCATGAACAACAAAAAATTAATGTTGCTATACAACCATGAAGTATTATATATTTTAATTAAATATTAAAATCTGCACAAGGAGAAACTAGAACTAGAATAACATAATTTCTCAAATGCATAAAAATAGAAAATAGCATATGCTTTTACGATAGAAATTATACCAGCCAACTTTCACTTGAATCAATGTCTATACAACTGACCCAAGAAGACTGCTCAGACTTGAAGTTCTTCCCAGGATGTATAATTTGAGTGCATAATCCACTTCTACAATCTAAAAAATCAAATAATTCAAGAGTGGTATAGATCAGCATATCTCACATATCCATGATCAGAAAAATATAAAACTACATGTACAAGTATGTATCAAGCTATTATCTAATATTCTGACTGCCAAAAGGATGATAGCCACTACGACCTTTACCTTTTCAATCTACCTCATTCTACCTAAGCTTTTCACCATCACTTCCAAGCTAACCAAATATGCAAGGACTTGAGGTTTTTGAGATACTATAGTTGGTGTTTGATACCAAATGATGTTAGGAATTAAAAATTACTCATCAGAATTCAAGTAAATTTGTATCCCCTTGTAAAGGAAGACTAGGCAACCAATGTAGCCTCATTGGAGTCTTAAAGACAAAAAAGAGTTCATTGAGTAGCCCAAAAAATTCCTTTGCATAAGCCAGAGCTCTCAGTAATCAATACAGATGTCTTATTTTCACTTTCTCTCAACCTTCACTTAACCAATTCTGCATCTCAAACTCGAAGTGACAAAACATATTTGTAATTGGGAGAGCTCATGCAATGGAATCATCAGACTCCAAAAATATCATCTACCAATTGAATATTGAGCGTGGACTACTCATTTTACCTTTACCAACAGTAATATATTTTAAAGACTTTTGCACATGTATATATATATATAGATTGTCAGCAATTCTACAGCACTATACTTTAAGTCTCTGACTCACCCCATATTCGTGTTGTTCCATCTTCTGAACCTGTGATAATCTTTAAAGGGAGAAGCATAAAAAACAAGTTAGTACACAGAGTGCTTGAGATGTAAAAAAACAAGCATATGAAATGTAAACTTGGTGTCCAGAGAATTATAGTTGAAAAGGTCAGGCATTAGATGAAATATTGTAGAACTAGTTGTAAAACCATGTCGTAAAGGAATTAAATTTATGTTAATGAATAACAAAATAAAAGGGGCATGCACAGTTTAAAAAGCAGTTTACAGTGTCATTATGAATATTGAGGTGTCGCCTCATTACATGTATCATATTTATCTTTGATTAACTACTATGAATATCAACTTTTGAAAAAAATTCATAAGACACTTGTTCCCTTGTTTCCGTAAGACAAAGCTTAGGTTAACATTTGTTTGTTATGCATTAGTTTGTAGATGTAAACTAATCTTTGTGGCAATTTTTTTATCGATTTCTCTTAATAAATATGCAAATCAGGAGCATACCATCCATAAGATGCACAAGTTGTATTAAATGTTTTTGGGCAGTTATATTTTTTAGTAGTTTGCAAAACAATAATTATTTTTATGTACACTACAAAAAATCAAGTCACTTAAGATGTCCTTGCTTATAGAGGAAGGAATCGGGAAGAAAGAATCATAGAGGGAGGGAGGAAAGAGGTTGCTCACAAAAGGAGTATGGAACTCTTTGTTACATTTTGAGAAGGGAGGAATTGGAACAAAACCAGAGATGTATTGCATCTCAAGAAGCTTTCAGTTGTGCCTTTCAGTCGTGCCAATTAACAGAATAATTTTTCTAATCATGCTTGCAAGTTACATTTTGAGTGAAGGAAAATATTTTCTTAAATATGCACCAAACATAGGAAAATACTTTTATTTAAAATATTTTCCTCTTTGTACACCAAATAAAGAAAAAATATATTATCGCATTCAACCAGAAGAAGATAATTTATTTTCCAAAAAATATTTTTCATAATTAAGTTATTTTTCACTAAAATAATGTCCCTTTAGTGTAGCTTATTTTTCCAGCCTTTGTATTTCAATCACGTTTTTATGTTAACTTAAAGCAGGGAAAATATCCCTTATTCCATTAACTAGCTCAATAATAAAAAAAAACAGCTTGGGGGTTTAATCAACAAATAAAAATAATGGGTTACCAACCTGATGGCTAGATTTGTGAGCAGTGATGCAATGCAAATAGTCTACATGACCCTTGAATACCATTTTTTGTTTCCCTGTTTCCTAAATGCAATAAGGCTCAAAATTTATTAAAGGTTTTAACGTGAAAAAAATCAAGCATATAAACAATCAAAAATGAAATCCCCTTTGAGGGTGGATAAGATACATACAATGTCCCATGAGTATGCACGAGCATCACCAGCAGCTGAATAAACCGAGCCATCCTATTTCAAAGAAGTTCATCACCAACATTTTGTAGTGCAAATCAACTTCTAGTGCCAAGATTAACATCTAAAGGAAAGTGTGGTCATGACCTATGACACTTACCATTGGATGGAAAGGAGTAGAACTGATCATTCGAAGCGATGGGCTAGTCAAGCCCAAATTTATTTCTCTTATCATTCAGGTCAAAACATAATGCCTAAGCCCAGACTTAAGACACATAAAAATCCCAAACCCATGCAGAGTAAAGATATTGCCAAACAAAATAAAAATCATCCAACTTAGCATGAAACTAAAAACTAAGTATAATGAACTATGAAGTTAACATCTACCTATATGCCAAGCTTGAGTCAAATTATATATATTATAGAACATTTTTCACAATACTAGAAGACCTTATCTTTGACAGGAATGGTTTAATGAAAGTGGTGAGTATTGAGGCACTTCCAATAGTGAGATAACTAAAAGTTTATGAATTGTCATAAGAGTGCTCAGATTAAGATAAGAATGACAAGAAGGGGTAATAAATGCACTACAAAACCACCTAAAGGCTCTAGAAAGTAAATTCAACAGCATTCTTATCTCAGAAAGGTAAGCCAATCATCCAAATTTCCCCACTACCATTAATCCAGAACATGCCTTAAACACAAACGAAGCATACAAAAGAAAAGAAAATGAGCAACAACCTGTTCATTGACTGTGATGGCATTATTCTCAGGAATTGGAGATAGAGCACCCCAAGGACCCCTGAAATGAGAAAAAGGAAAGGCAATGTTTCACATCATACCAAAAGAAATAAAAAGATGAACATATACATTGAAAACCTGGAGAAAAAAAACTCTGAAGTTTGAAATACTTGTATGCACCAAAATAACACAAGGAAGAATAGGAGGCTACATAAAGTGCATTAATGGTAAATAAAAGTGTTTACCTAAAGATAGCAACCTTGCTCGACAAAGCTGGAGTGGGACACCTTCATTATAAAATGAATCTATCGTACATTTTTTTTACTATCAAAGAATGCTTAAGCATTGAAACCTAAACTAAAAAAGCTTAGACTGAGATATTTGAAACTACTTCAAACAAATATGCATGAATTTGTTAGCACAACTACACAAATAAGATGTCGTGCTTCAGAAATCTTACTTGTATAAACTGAAATCAAATAACAACATTAAAATTGTCTCAAAAACAAGTAATATTGAAGAAAACTTACTCATGCTGAGGATTTGCCAAGTCAAGTATTGGCTTCAATGAATTACCTGTGAGGATAAAAAAATGAAATAGAGGAAATGAAAGCAGTGCATATTTCCTGAGAGCATCGTACAGATTTTTGTAAGGATAAAAAAAATGAATTACTAAAGATTTCAGAAAGTGGCATCTCGCACATTCATACCCTGTCTATCTGCAACAATATGTGAACTCAGCAATTCCTTCCAATTCCAAGCCCTCAGTCGGCCATCATCACCACAGCTGCATGATATAGACAATTATATCTAATGTAGAAAGAAAATCGTCAATCAAGGACATAACTAAGACGCATGCCCATCATATGCACTCATAGAGATTCATAACCAAGAAATGCCAAAGCTAAGGAGCTAAGTAAAAAAGATAACAACAATCATTAAATCAGAGACCTGAAAAGCAAGCAGTCATCTCCATGCCTATAGAACTTCAAATCATAGATGGGTCCTTTGTGTGCTTGAATAATACTATGTGGCTCTGCTAACAATGGATCTGCTGCAGCTCTGATTTGAAAGGTAAATGACTATTAAGTGAGAAACAAATGACACTGTCATAAATCACAAACATAATTTAAGAGAAAAAAAGTGCATACCGCTGCTCGGTCATTGTATCTACTTGCGGGTGCTGAAAAGAAAATTTAAGAGAGAGGGGAAAAGATCAGTGAAAAAATATCTTGGAGAAATAGCATTAGATAAACCTGTCCTAGCATATTAAGATGATATCATGCATGTTTACCAGGAAAGAGTAACCACATAAATCAGTAACAAAATGAGGTGATCCAAAATTTCTTAAAACAGAGAATAACTATAATTTTGGTTCGACTCAGTTTCCAGTTTTACAGAACTATTAACGATTGAACAAATGGCCCATAAACTAGAAACCCGAACACTCACAAATCCTGAAGATGATAAAAATGCCCCAACCACAATCACCCAATTAAATCCAAGCAATAAATTTTAACCAGCATCCCAGAAATAACTCACCAACATGCAATGTGTTGAAATTATTGCTTGCCAAATCCTATTTAAAACTCCTAAATTCCTCTTAGGAAATGTTTCCTCTATCCAATCTTTGTATCTCATCGAATGCATATTCCAATCTTTTGGTAACCCACGTTAAAAGAAAATTTACTCAAGTTCAACAATATTAGGAATCAATTATCAAAACTTTGCAAAGGCAAATATACAGAAGCTTGTACTTTTCAGTGCATCATTAATAACAAAAGCATAGTACTGATACACCTGCTATTATTGTCCAACTATGACCAGTACGAGCAGCTATAATATGTAGAAGCTTTAATTTCCATTAAAATATATAGTTCTAACATGTTTTCTACTCTTTATTTGCAATACAAAGCTATTCACTTATATTTAAACAACTCGAACTATAACACCAACAAAAGGTCAATAAAACGTGCCAAATTGTAGTGCGTGGGATGCTCCCGCCTCCAAATTTATGTCCACGTTAAGACGCCAGTAAATCTATATTACCAAGCAAGTGGAGTGTTATTGCCTTTCATTTTTTTTTTTTATCCTCTTCGACCTATTTGTCCATTTTCCATCGTGCGAGTAGTAGATAGTTGGGTAGAAACTAAAAGTTACAGAAAACAAGCTTTAAGACCTCATAACAAGAAACGTACCGCGATGTGGCATTCAGACTTACGGCTTCTACGTCAGGGTAACATCGCAGTATAAAAGAACAGAATCGATTACCTGATACATGGAGGCGATGCACGAGGCAAGGGAGTAAGAAGCCAAGGAACCATCGCTGGAGGCCACGACGAGGGTTTCAGGGTTAGGGTTTGACGAAGGGGAGAAGGCAGTCCGGAAGACGGTTCGACATCGCAGCTCCCTCTCCCGAAGAATACTCTTCTTGTAGCCTTCTTCGTCCCAACCCCTAGCGTCTGAACCAGCTCCGCCCTGTCCTGTTGTCATTTCCGGCATCGCCGACGTAGGCCGCCGTTGCTTCTCCCTCAACTGCGACGAACGGGAGGGCGGCTTTTGGGTTGCAGAGCCCATTTTTTACTACTTAATTAGTGTTTAAAAGAAAGAAAAAAATATTTTAAAAAATAATGTCGCTTATTTTCATTTCCATTATAGCGGCAGCGTTTTATTTTAAATTTTATTCTTAAATTGTGTTTTTACGTGAATAGTTTGTAGTACAACAATATTTAATCGATTTTAATTAAGTAAGAATATCTGTTAATTTAAATATATATATTAAATCATTTTTATAAAAGACACGTTCGCTTGAAATTTATAATAATTTTGATTAAATCTATTATAATAATATTAAACTAAAGATATTTTAGGATGAAAAAAAAACTTTTGCATTTCAATAAGGGCTTCAATTTCTTCCTTAGTTCCTAACAAATAAGTGAAAAAAATTCCCTCCAATTTTAGCCTAAAATAAAAGCAGAAAAGTTATAATATAGCATAAAAATAAATAAATAATAGAAATAGTAGTAAGTTAGATATATACAAAATAGTAAAAAAATAGTAAATTAAACTTATGTAAAATAACAAAAAAAAAATAGACATGTCTATGTTAGTACTGTCTATGTTAGACATGCCTATGTTAGATATGTTTATCATAGATGCAATGAATGCCTAATGGTAGGGAAATACAATGAATGTCTAGTAGTAGGAAAATGATGAATGCCTAGTGGTAGGGAAATGCTAAGTTGAAGATGTCTACCCGACATTTGAAAATGCTGAATACACCCACTTTATCTTCGCCTATCTTACATGCATTATTCCATTTTATTTGAGTATTTCTTACGTATATGTGTTCTTATTAGGAATAATGTACATAGGATAGGCGAAGATAGGCTAGGTGCATTCGACATCTTCAAGTGTACAGGCATCTTCGGCTTGACATTTTTCCAGCACTAGACATTCATTGTATTTCCCTACCACTAGACAATCATTGCATTTTCCTGCCACTAGCCATTCATTGCATCTAAGATAGACATGTCTAACATAGACAGTGCTAACATAGGCATGCCTAACATAGACAATGCTACCATAGGCATGTCTAACTTACTACTTTTTCTATTATTTTCCTACCACTAGGCATTCATTGCATTTTCCTACCACTAGGCATTCATTATATTTTCCTACCACTAGGCATTCGTTACATCTAAGATAGGCATGTCTAGCATAAGCATGTCTGACATAGACAATGCTAACATAATCATATCTAAAATAGACAGTGCTAACATAAGCATGTCAAAATCTCCTCCCACTTTAGCCTAAAATAAATGTAGAAAAGCTCTAAAATAGTAGAAAAATAAATAAAATAGTAGAAAAAGTAGTAAGTTAGACATATGCAAAATAGCGGAAAAAGTAGTAAGTTAGACATGTCTATGTTAGCACTGTCTATGTTAGACATGTCTATCTTAGATGCAATGAATGCCTAGCGGTAGGGAAATGTCAAGTCGAAGCCTACCCGACACCCGAAGATTCCGAATAGTACTCCCAGCTTATTTTCACCTATCCTATGTGGATCATTCCGTTATATTTGTGTATTTCTTATGTATATGTGTTCTTATTAGGAGTAATGCACATAGGCTAAGCAAAGATAGACTGAGCATATTCGACGTCTTTGGGTGTCGGGTAGGCGTCTTCGGCTTGGCATTTCCCTACCACTAGGCATTCATTGCATTTCCCTACTACTAAGCATTCATTGCATTTTCCTACCACTAGTCATTCATTGCATCTAAAATAGGCATGTTTAATACTTTATCAACAGTAGTGTTTATGATAAAACATTCATGAATAATTATAGTATTATATTTGTTAAAAGTTTATTTATGTTTGTTCAATACACACAAAATTAATAATATTCGTAAACTATATTCATTAATAATTTTTTTATCAATATACTAAATAAATTTAAATTTTTTTAAAATGAATAAATAAATTTATATTATCAAATTTAATAACCAACCAAATAAATTTAAAATATAAAAATTCAAATAATTAAATAAATTTAAATTAAGAGTTTATATATAACATCTAAACCAACTAAATTTAAACCATGTTTAAACTAAACTCAAGCTTATAAAAAAAATAAAATTAATAATATTTTAAAAACTTAATTCATTTTATATTTGACTCAGTTACTTTATCAAATAAATTTAAACAAAGCACCCCGTTCTCAGCTATGTCATTGCATGTATCATCAATCTTGATCCTTGATACCTTCCTCTCTGGCCTCTGCCTCAAGCAATGCAACAAGTCCAACGAGACTTCGATGCAGTAACAAGGGACAGCTGTTCCCATCAACCAATACAAATCTAATCTGTTGGTCAATAATTAGAACTTCGTAAAAGCTCAGAATGATTACTACAGTACGTGTTCACCAGTAATTAAGTTTGGTGGTAGCTATGAGCTATCTACGCAAACAGTAACATCAGATTAGAGAAAAGCACTAGGTGTCTTGCGCAGCATTACAACAGTCAACGTCGAGCCACTGAAATATGCAAGACTTACATATTTTCTTCAATCTTGAGAAGATAATCTCTGAAATCTGCAAGATTTAGATATTTAAATTTAATTTTAAATATATAGATAAATTTACTTCATGATCATGTTCTTCTCAGTATTTAAATTTAAATTTACAAATGCATTTTATTTTATGAGAGAAATTGAAGTTCAATGATACTTTAAAATTGACCAATCGATTTAAAAATAATCATGCAATATAATTTGACCATTTTTATACAAATTTGAACCATCCACTATATTTATGTATCAACTTTAATTAAAATTATTATATTTACATAACAAATTTAATTAATGTAGAAGTTTTAACTAGTCAAAACTATCATACAAATGATTAAAATTATTATTAGTTATTTTTAATGATTTAATCACGTAATATAAATTTTGGCCATAAAATAATCATATAGCATTATTAGCAAAAAATAGTACATGATTATTTTTAATATAATTTTAAATTTATATTTTTTTTACATTTTAATTTATATAACAATTTTAAATATTTATGATAAATCTTATTTCATTTCACGTTATATTATTTTATAAATTTGTATATTATTGTTGTTATTATTTTTTTAAATTTAAAATTTATGTATCAAATTTGGTAAAAAAAAATATGAACGCGGCCCAATTAACATTAACGTGCAGCAGTGCATCAGCAGACTACTTGTGGGGAACAAAAATCAAGTTTTTGAGATCAAACAATGTCGTCCAAAACCCTAGCTCGCGCCGGAGCTTCGCTCTTCAGTCGCCGCTTCGTAGCCAATCCCCCTAAGCAAATCGGTGTTCCACTTCTTCCCCGGATCTCTTCGTACCCTCCGACCCAATGTTCTCCTGCGAACTTCGTGGCCGCTTTCCCTCCGCCGTCAACAGGCAGGAACGGAGGGGTCGATGAGACACAAAACATTCTTGCTTCTTCTCAGGAGATGTTGTTCCCCTGTGGCCTGCCGTCACTTCGCTTCTTCATCGACGAAGGTGAGCAGTCGCGTATGGGAAAACTGATCAAATAGGTTAATTCTTCTCAACTTTTGCATTTTTTTTTTAAGTTACGAAGGATTTGTCAAAGAAAAAGTTGACGCATTTGCATAGAAATTCTTTTATTTGTGGTATAATCTAACTGGTCAGAGTGACTCGATAATATCGACTTAGTATCGAAAAACTCATTGGTTTTGTCTCCTTTAGTAATCCTTCCACCG
>JBBMKF010000095.1:5404692-5420040 GCA_037834155.1 Curcuma caesia | reverse complement strand
TAATTAAATTAGAAAATATTTATTTTATGTTATAATAATTTTAGCTAAACCTATTATATGAAAAGAATAATTTAGGAATAAAATTAGATTGTGGCGTCTTTTTAAAATATTTTCCATCATAAAAAAAACCTAATAATTTTTTTCCACGAAAATTTCTCGCATTGAAAAAAAAACCCCTCTTTGGTCCGATCGCCTGAGTCTTCTTTTCTCGTGCGAACGGCCGACGTCCCTCTCTCGCGCAGAGTCGACCCAGCGCTCTTCGTCTCGACCTCGGTGCGAAGCCTTCCCTGCTTCGTCGTTCGCCGGAAATCATCAGCATCGCCTTTTGCTGCCCTTCTGCAAGCGCCGCCGCTTCCTCCTTCGCGTGTTCTGAGCAGCAGCTCCTCTACCCTTCTGCTTCCATATGCTCCAGCAGTGGCTCCGACCCTTTTTTCTTCCATATGATACAGCATCCGTTTTCTCTACCCACGATTGCATAGAAACAACAACACCTCGTCCCACAGTCCCTAACCTTGACGCAGCTCACTGTTGTTGACGACGCCCACACTTAGCTTTGTCGTTGGGCATTAACGAAGTCGCTATATCTCATTGTTAAATCCCTTGAAGTTCGAATTCGCTTAAAATTTTCCTCCAATCTCCTGAGAGGCATCTAGTTAACACAAGAAGGCAAATCAATTTCACTAATCGATGAATTTCCTAATTTTTGCATTTGCAATTTTTGGTTGATTTTGTCTCATGAAGTTGTTTCTCACTGGCATCAGGTTTAAAACAACCATTCAAGCATAGGCGCATAATTTTGCCGATTTTGATATGGATCTGACTTCATTCAAATTGGATGTTGATGAACTTTTGGACAAGTTTACTGATGTAGATTTCTTTTTGATTGTGTTCAGTTTGTTGTTGATATTTTTCAAGCTGAAGCTTACAGTATAATCTACTGAACTGGCAGGGTAACTATACCACATTGGCTGACATGAAGAGATTGTGGATGTCCAAGACATTTTCTTACATATTTGAAGCAAAACCTAATTCCAAAGAGGGCTTATTTATGCAATCTCTGTACTCCTATTCAATCAGTATGTATTAACTTCTTCATTCGCTCCCTATCTATTAGATGTTTCTTTGTATTGTGTTGAGATAATACAAATAACTGTTTTATGCAGAGCATATGGTTTCAGTAGGTGCGCTGTCAAGGAGATTGGGTGGGCTTTACTGCCTTTACTGCTTGTATGAGATTCAACCATATTATCCATCTTTCAAAATTTATCTCTCTCTGGGTAAGAAATGTAAATTCATGCATATGATTATTAATTTCGTGCTCTTATTATCTCATCTACTGTAGGTGAGTTAAAGAGTCTCAAAATGCTTGTTGTTGATGCCAAAACTATGGGGATTGGTGTTGTTCCTGCACTGGTGAAGAGAATGCTAGATAAGGACGCATTTTTATTTGGTTCAGTTGATAATGTTGGCGGGTACCAAATTGTTGATGAAGCAATTAAGGTTGAGAACAAGTGTCTTCAAATAGCATATGAAAGGTAGTGTTTCATACCTTGGGTAAATTCTCACCTTGTTCATGTTTATGATATGTTTGTAGGTGCTCATCTTCAGGTTTATCTTTGGTAGATTTTCAGTTTGTAGTGCACCCCCACTGCTGTGTCTTAGTGGCCCTATGATTTTGTTGTCATGTATAAGGAACTATAAGGGACATTGAAAAAATAAAAAGAGCCCTAGCCACTTACAGGTTAGTGGAATGAGAGGTCTGCAAGGAAGACATTTGAGTCAGGCAACATACTATATTATGTAGTAAATTTACCCAATCCTTTTAGTTAAACCGAAATTGTACATGGTTTCATGTAGCTATTGTTAGCTGTTGAACATCATGTGGGCTTAGCAATTGAGGATTTACAAGGTCAGAAAATTACATTTTTCCAAAGATCCTATGTATTGATGTCAGGCCAATGTTTATTTTCCAACTCCATTGGCTGGAATTGCAGTTCACTTTTTTTTCATGGAATGTGTTTTGTGTCTTCCCATTTCTTTGCAGACATATTGTACTGAGCCACTGATTTCTGTCCATGTCTATGGTTTTGGAGAGTCACTTATTCTCCATGCTGTTCAGCATGTTTCTTATATTGCTGGCTGTGTGAGAGAATGCAAATATAGTGCATTTTCATACTAAAGGACATCTCATATGTACTGATTTGTTGCTACATTTCATGTTGCAGATTAATGGAAAATACGGAGATTGACCACTATCTGCAAATGGACCTTGTAAGTACTTCAAGTATGATAATATCAGTGAGTAAATGTGTTCAGGTTATTTGGATATTGCACTTGTTATTGGTAGAAACTTTTCATACATTGGAAATCCTGTGAAGCGACAAAGTTAAGATTAAGAAAGTAGAGTCCATTTACACTCTCAGTACTCTTTTAATTCCTCATTTGTGGCGTTAGTTCAGAATAGTAGGTTGGCAGTTCGGTAGGTGCTTATAGAGACTAAAAGCTGTTTATCCAATAGCATTAGAAGTTATGTTAATAACCATTGGGTTTCTCCTATGCTTTTTATCAGGGGTAGTCAAGAGTATAGGAAACTCTAATTGCTTTTAGTTATCTCATAATTGCCCATTAAAATGTGCTATGTCTGTGGGTATTGTCGGCACAAAGTAAATATTGTTTCTATATTTCCTTCTCATGCCATGTTGTACTCGACCTTTTTTGCATGGTCTTTGATGCCTCTGATTTTGTATTAGTACTGATGATTGATTGTTATTCATGAATGATTAGATATGGTATGCCGATAGCTACTTTTGACTTCAATTCTTGAAAATATGGTCCTTGCTTTTGCAGTAGGTTTGTCAAAAGATGTCAAATAAAGCAAGTTGAGAGATGTCGTAGGCTATTTTTCAGTGTGATGAAAATGTTAAGTGTAGTTTTCCTCGAGTTAGCATTCTTCTTCTCATCTCTGACCAATTTTGGTTCTTTTGAACTTGTTGTTTTTGCACTTTCATCCATTGATAGTTGTTTGATGGTGTGGAAGTGTTAGTTGATGCATTCGGTGATGAAGGAAGGAGAAATTTATAATAGTAAAACTTGAAGACCCTGGAGTAATCCAAAATTCTTTACATCTTTAGATAAGTTGCTGGATCAGACAGATGAGATGAGCAAGTGGGTACCTGCCTTCTACTCCTCTACTATGTAAGGATTGAGCGGTGGCAATAGCTATTACTTCCTTCCACTCTTTGACCAACTCCACACCATTAATTGGGAGGAGCCTCATTCACAAAGCCCTGATTTTCACATACATTTTAGTATTATTGTGGGTATATCTAGATGCCATCAAATAATACCTTGATGCTGATCCAGGAAAGGGAGGAGGAGAAGAGGAGAAGAGGAGAAGAGAGATGGAAGAATGGGAGGAGGAGAGGAGGAATCGAAGTACCTTGCTTAAACTCAAATCTTCCAAGTTTACTAATTTCATTCCAATACCAAGCCTATCAGATAGGATCAGGAGAATAAACACGTATAACAAGTGGCTTGTGGCATAATTAAATAAAAAATTCACCTTGTAGGGTGCACTTAAGTTGTGGAGCTTCATGCTATAGTTACTTCCATTTCTAATTTCTTAGATGATGAAAATCCTTTTCCTTTTGGATTCACAATTGCTATTTCATGGCATTGAAGTACATAAAGGGATGACCTCCTGTGTTGCTTATATGTAGGATCTAAATGTTTCTTTCTTTTTCTTTCTGATTGCTAATTCATTGAAGCAAAGTGTATCTGAAAGGGAGAAACCATTTTAGAAATTTTCAACATTAGTTTGTCTTCTTTATTCTGATATTCCTAGATGTTCTCTATTCTTCATGGAACAGATAACCATAAATAAGTAAATATACAGTAAGTTCAAGATAATCTGTTAATGTTGTCTTATTTGAAGGCCTTTCATTTGTGCGAAACAACAATTCATTCTTAACATTGGTTGGCAGGGAAGAGAATTGGAATTTGACACGCTAAAGAAGATGTCAGAAGAAAATGCTGAAGCTACGGAATTGGCTTTATCAGGTTATCTTATTCAAGATTTTTTATGTCTTTTCTCCATCATTAATCATGAGAAGCATCACCCTATGGACTTTGAATTATCTATATACTAGTTATCACTTCGATCCTGTCTTCCTACTCTTGTAATATCAAGTGAGAGTGACTTGTTTTTTTGGCAAGTGCCACTAGGCTAACTAGACATTTGGGATTGCTAAACGCAAGCTGACATTTAATTTTCTGGCATTGCCAATTTGTTATGGCTCTAAAATATTTGTAGAATATGAACCTTGTGGTAGATATGCTATCTAATCGCAGAAGAATATCTTATTATGTTCTTTGAAATTATCAACTGGAATTGCAAGTTTGATAAATGATGAAGTTTCCATTACCATTACAGAAACCATATATTTACTCTCTTTCTGTTCCGAATTCTGATGATGATTATGGTTTTCTTCCAATGGAAGCAGCTTACGACTTGGCCACTGGAGACGATGTGAAGCACATCGCGGACGACAAGAAGTTAATAGGGGACAAGCTCGATGACATTGTGAAACAGTGGGACGCAGAAAAGGAGGCATTTTGCGAGCAGACTGGTATTAGTCTCTGCAACGAGTCAGTGGTGACTGATGACTTCGCCGAGATAGAACACCTCCTGAACGAGTAATGGCATTGATACCAGCTCTGGCACATTCTTCACACCTACGTTGTGAAGTGTTGATGCTCAATGTCTCATGCTGCTGCAAGAGCGGTCGTGGATCTGTGCATTTGGTATGTTCCCAGATAACATCTTAAACCTTCAATTTAATTGATCGGGTTAACACTAAACAAGCCTTTCTCGGGAGATTGCATTGGAGATTGCCTAATTAGCGGTTGAACGCTCAGTGAGCTTGATGGCCTTGAGCTACTCACCACCACGTCCATGCCCAATTCATTGCCATTCCCTTCTCGCTTGAGGCACGTCGACCGGAGCCTCGGTGGGGACAGCTCAGCCGGCACGATGAAGCTGGTCGTGTTGGGTCCGAAGTTGGAGAAGAAGAAGGTCTCTATGTACCCGGCGTTGAAGTGCGGCTTCGAGTACTTGTCGTAGGGGATCGCCAGGGAGAAGAGGGAGCTCTACTCATGAAGAAGAAGCCGCACAACGGGATCCGCCGCCGCCCGATCCGGTCGATAAAGTAAGTAGACGGTCGCGAAGTAGGCAGGGATGGTGGAGGCCACGGCGATGATCGCCTGGAGTTTCGCCACGTTGTAGGCGTCCTGGAAGGCGTTGACTTCGCGGTGGGGGAAGAAGTGGCGGTAAATTTGGGACTGGAAGAGGGTGCTGCTGTAGTAGGGGATGTCGGCGAGGAACCATGCGGCGGCGCAGGCGAACAGATGGCGGCCGTGGTGGAGCAGGAAGTGTGTGGAGAGGAGGGGGCAGGTTGGCGGTTGGGCCGGCGGCGATCGATGCAGGGGAATTGGGAGGAGGCGAGGAAGAGAGGGGAGGGTAAAATTGGAGAAGTGAATTTTGGTGAGGATGGAGTGAGAAGGGAAGGATAAATTTTATTTTTTTTCATGCTCATAAATTATTTAAAAAAATTATAATTTAATTTAGGATGTAAAAAAAATTAAAAATATTTTATTTTAATTATATTTTTATTTTAAAATATTAATTTTTAAAATTAATTTATTTATTTAGATATCTCTTCTTTGTACCGTCACTCCTCACATAATGCGTGTTGTCATCGTTCAGTGTCCAACCACTTACATTTTATGACGTTGATATTGATTCTCACTATAAATCTTTTTAAGGACAAGACTCAAGAGGAAAGAGATAGATAATCCTAATCTTCTTATCTTCAAAGGATATAGATTTATCCAAAGAGTACCTATTATCTATTTTAGTATCTTTTATATTTTAATTTTTACATGTAATATTGATAAAATTTTATAATTTTCTATCTGTCCTCTAGTCTTTTTTAAGAAGTTAAGGTATTTTTATAATTTTATATATTTAATTTTTATTTTCCTTTCTTTTCTTTCAAATATGGCACAAATGAACTTTACATTGTTTTCAAATAAAAAAGATATAAATATTTTATTTCTTTTTTTTTCTTTTTATTTTCTTTCCCTTAATAAACCTTCTATAACCCCATCAAAGTGCCTTTTTTTTGTTTAAATTTTATTAAAATAATATTTTATCATAATTTAATTTTTTAAATATCTTTTTGTTTTTTAAAATAATTTTTTATGCTCTATTTTGAAACTGCTTTATATAAAATAATATTTTTTACAAATTGTTTTATATAAAATAATATATTTTTAAAATTATTTCATATAAAACTAAATTGCTACTTTAGAGTAATTTTGTATAGAATAATTCTAAAGTGATACTATTTTATATAAAATAATTTTAAAATAAAATATAAAAAGATATTCTGAGCAGAAAATGGAGCATTATTTGACAATTTTAAAATTTAGTTTAGATGATATAGAATAAAAAAGTTAGTGTTTGATTAAAAAAAATAGTAACGAATTTCTAGAATGGAGAACCAAGAGGCATTTCGAGTAATTGAAGGAGGAAAAAAGGAAAAAGAAAAAAAGAAAAAAAAAGATGATTTAAGAGGCAAATTGATATTCATTTAAAATATTATTTTATGGAGAGAAAAACTGCGTGACACATAACACATTGATATTCATTTAAAATATTATTTTACGGAGAGAAAAACTGCGTGACACATTAATTTACCCTTAAAAAAGAAGGTTACAACTGGAATTGGTTTAGATTAAATGATTCGAACGTTCCACAGCCGCGCGGGCATCGTGCACCTCCACCGCCTTTGAGCATGGTCTCCCGGCGAAGCTTCCTATCGCGGTTTTCTTCTCTTTCCGGCGAGAAAAGTCGACGATCGCCGATCGCTTTTCCTGTCTCCGTCCGCCGCACCAAGCTGCTCCTCTCCATTTTAATTCTTCTCGCCTCCCTGCTCCACCTTCTCGGTCTCAGGGAAACCCTAGCCGTTATCGCTCCCCTAATTTACTGCCTTGTCTTCTCCAGCTTCTTCCTCGCCAAATTTATAGCCTTCCTCCGTGAGAAAAAGCGCGACGACGAGAGCTCGCCCCTCCAAGCTGGCCTCGCTCCCGCCATTCGCACCCCACTGATCGTCTGCACACATGGAGCAAATCTTGATGACGAGGAAATCGTCGCCCCTGTGGTCTCGGGCGAGATCCCATCTGAGGGACTGGAATCGGTCGCCGATCGCAAGAGGGCTGCCCTGATCCATCGGGAGACACTACGGCGAATCACCGGAAGGGGTTCGGTGGGTTTGCGGCTCCATGGGTTCGATCACTCTTCCGGTTTCGAATGGTTATGTGAGTCAACAGTGGGGTGCGTCCAGCTACCCGTGGGCGTACCTGGGCCTCTGCTGCTAGACGGGAGCCAGTACTATGTACCGATGGCGACCACCGAGGGCTGCCTGGTGGCCAGCGTGGCCAGGGGTTGCAAGGCCATCGCATTGAGTGGAGGCGCTACGAGCGTCCTCCTCCGTGACGGGATGACGCTGGTGCCGGTGGTTAGGCTGCCGTCCGCGAGCAGGGCGGCGGAGCTCAAGACCTTCTTGGAGAACCCGAACAATTTGGAGACCTTCGCAGAGGTGTTCAACAGGTGTTTGGTTTATTTCACTGCGTCTTCTTTTTGAATCAAGCAGAGATAACTTTAAGAAACCACTGTCAATCCTTCTTGGAGCACATTTGCGATGTTGAAATAATCAAAATTCACGCAAGTTTTGAACTACTGATTAATTTTTGCTACTTTCGTTTCGTGACAGTAGATCAAGTCATTATACTTTCCCTCAAAACTTGAGCAGTTTAATCTAATCGAACTGTATATTGTCCTATGCAGGGCTTGCAGATTTGCCAAGCTACAGAAAATCAAGTGTGCTATGGCTGGGAGGAACCTGTACATGAGATTCAGATGCGACACAGGAGATGCCATGGGCATGAACATTGTCTCTGAGGGCGTCCAATATGTGTTAGATTACCTGCTAAACAATTTCAACGACATGGAAGTCATCAGCACCTCAAGTATGGTTCATTTGCAGAAACTGAAGATGTTGACTCATCTTGTAATCTTTCTCTTGACACTACCCAGGTAATTTCTTGAGTGAAAATAAGCCAGCTGCCGTGAATTGGATCGAAGGCCGTGGCAAATCAGTGCTTTGTGAAGCAATCATCAAGGAAGAAGTGGTAAAGGAGGTTTTCAAGACCAACATACCTGCACTTGTAGAACTCAACCAGATCAAGAACCTAGCTGGCTCTGCGGTTGCTGGTTCTCTTGGGGGGTTCAATGCTCATGCCAGTAATATTACATCTGCGATTTTCATTGCCACTGGCCAAGATCCGGCTGTCAATGTGGAGAGTTCTCAGTGTATCACCATGATGGAAGCTATGAATGATGGAAAGGAACTTCATGTTTCTGTGACCTTGCCATCGATTGAGGTAGTGTATCCAATCTCATTGCTCCCTTTAAATCTCTAAAATTCAGTTACCTTATTAATTTATTCATGGATCAGCATGTCAATTATCAAGAAATACGCAAAATAGTGGTGTTCCAAAGATATCAACGTTGATATGGATGTCTTGGATACTAATTTATAGGTAGATGTAGCATTGATAGATGTTTGGAACATAATCTAAAGAAAGATCTGAAATATTCAACATGAAAGTTAGTCGGTAGAATTGAAATAATGGAAGCTGGTGAATGAGTATAGACCACAAAGAGTGTAGTATAATTCAAAAGGGGATTCAAATTACCTGAACTAAGGATTATCCATACATTTCAGTAGTTTCAAAACACCCAAACCTAATCACCTTGTGGAGATTATCATCATCCATATCTGTGCTATTATTGAAATGATCATAAATGATCATGCTGTTTTTTTTAATGCAATTAGGTTGGCACTGTTGGTGGAGGGGCTGAGCTAGCTTCACAGGCTGCCTGTTTGGACCTGCTCGGTGTGCTGGGCGAAAGCTTGGAATCTCCTGGCGCTAACGCCCGGCGACTGGCTACCATCATCGCCGGCACAGTCCTTGCTGGTGAGCTCTCCCTCCTCTCGGCTCTCGCAGCTGGCCACCTAGTCAGCAGCCATATGAAGTACAACAGATCAACCAAAAATGAACAGTTGTAGAAGAGAATAGAGTTCGCTGTCGATTACTTCTCTAGATAGAAGAAAAAAAAAACAAATACATATATGCGAGCTCAGTATTGATTGAGCTCTATGATGAGCTAATAACCTGGTTTTGTTAGCTCATGAAACAGAGACTTTTTTAGGGGGCAAATTAAGCTGCAAACTAATAGACCAAGTACTCATTCAATTTAGTTCTTCATTCCCAAATCTTCATATATAAAATTCCATTAGCTGGGAATAAGATCGAACTGTTCGTATCAAAATGCATGCTATTTTTATTTCTTTCTGAAAGATTTGCTGTAAGACATTATTCTTATTATTACACAGGCCTCGTTTCAAAAATAATTAGGGTTTTGCTCTGAATAACATAATTGTCGTATAATTATATTTTGAGTGTATAGTAGAGAAACTGATGTTGCAAAAATAAAGGATTAAAAAGATGCTCTTAATCATTAATTAATTATTCTTAATATTGTCATTAGTATATGGCAAACTGATGCAAATTTTGAGTCTGAACAATTTTTAAACTGAACAACAAAGCTTTGTTCTTAGGATGAATAATTCTGAAGCAAATACATAATGCAGTTTTGACAACAAAAAGGGTAAAGTTCACAAGTTCTTCGGCCATGAGAACTAACATAAGGCCACATAAATGACACCACTGCATGATGGACAATTACAAACGAGTATAATCTTTTAACATAGTACAAATTGAACACAACCACTTGTTTGGAGCATTATTCCTGAGTTTTGATTCCATTTTTGGAGCTTTTATAGTTGTAGCCTAGGATGTAGCAGCCTTGTATGATGGATTAAAAGGCACCTGCTCAGCACAATCCCGGTTATCTCCAGACTTTTCGCGTCCAACTCCCATCAAATCCAAGTAATACTGGAAGTGAGATATGATATTGTTCATAGGATCAATATATCCCTGGCCGCAAATTTGATCTGCGTACAATATATTCATGGTAAGACCAAAGCCAGGTAACCTATTGGACAAAGTGTCATTCTTGGTCGGCTTCCAGTTTCCGACAAGAACATCATGAGCTGAAGGCTGCTTCTTCTTCATTGGTGTCATCCACCTCCATATTGCAGCTTGGAAAGCTAGGGTGGCATTTTGCTCTAGGTATTCTGGATGGTGCAAGAGGTCCACATTTAAAGCATCGCCAATGAGTCCATAGTTGTAGTTCCTTCGAGTAATTTAAATTTACGATTAACACATGGGGAAGGTGATATGAGAAAAATAATCTTGTGCCCTATTTGCAGTTAATGCACACTAGAAATATGGGAAGAGAAGATTTGCACACCAGTAAACAGGTAAGGCACCGCGGCCATAGTATGAAGCTCCTTCAACACATTGATATAGGTAGTTTTGAGCGCAGTAGTCTTGGCTTGGGCTCATTTCACGGTTATAGCATAATCCCCATGCATATGGACCACCAGTGGCAACACCATATCCACCTGTAACACATGACCACAGACTAGTATGATGATTGCTTGTACATGTCACTGAATATAAGCAAACAAATTAGCCATTCAGCATGGAATTACTCTGACGAGTAACTCTTCAATAAGGTTTTATAGGATCAGCGTTAACATTATTTTGTGCACGGTGGTATTTTCAAGAGGAGTGAAGCAATTCATGCATTTACTGATTTACTGACATTATCTACTTTTCAACTTAGTTGCAACTGTAAAAAGTCTCTTTCAGGGCTTCTCGGTCGAGATTAACAAAGAGAGAATTCAAAAGTCCACTATCAGGATTCAATAGTCAGACATATGTGCAGAAGATGAGATCTAAAAACAACAGCATCAGCAACATTACGTTTATTATGATTAGCTTTTCATTATTGCTTCCTAGTTCTATATTTTGATACTGAGCAACTTAATCTTCTCCCACCACGCACTGGCATTAGCATCACCAACCAAGATCAATGGATCGTCCTTAAGATGGCTTAAAAATACATTAGTCACTGCATATTTCTTTTTCATCACCATGGCCAAAGAAACAAGTTTGAGAGTATAAAACCATTTTCAAATTCACAACAATGCCAAAGGCTTGAATTGTAGCAAATCATCAACCCCCCTGAAAATTTAAGCTTATAATTTGATTCTGAGGCAGAATATCAGAAGTTAGATATGTATCAAAGCTATAGATCTGCTAGTGTAGGTGTTATCAATGCACGTCTTGACAGCTCAACAAAATTTGAGAATAAAACTTTGTTCATCCTGACTAAGCCAAGGGAACTTTGGATGTAGCAAATGTGAACTACAGAACATCAATGCCTGCACATAATCATCTTCTTTTCTCTTTGTTTTTTCCCCCCTTTCTTGCCTACAAAAATTAACAAGATACGGTTGTGGATATTTGATTTCCAATAAACCAGCAAAAACAGTAGCTAGATTGATTCTCCTTATGATTGCATTTTTTTTTTCTTGTTTGGTTTTGGTCAACGAACTAATCACTGAGCAGGCAAAAAGGAAGCAACTAGCAATTTCAAGTATTTTCTTAACGTATTCCTATAATCCATTTTAAAGGCACTAACGAGATTGGAAGATAAATTTTTGCGCAATCAAGGAAGAAACGGTGTGTATTCTTACAGGAAGTCTTGCTTCCGACATGGCCGAGGAAAGCGGAGACCTCCATCATCTTGGTCTCCTTGTCGCCGGTGGTGCCGAATCCGAGAGGCTCGTAGACTGCGGCGGCGGTGATGAAGGACTGGTAGTCCCAGAATCCGACGGCGTGGGCGACGGGGGAGTTGCGCTTGCTGAAGAGGTTCTCGAACTGGTAGACCTGGAAGTAATCGGTGATGGTCTCATTGCAGCAGTAGATGCTGCCGCTGCACTCCCACCCCTTGTCGCACGTCTTCTGCTTTGACTTCGCCTCCGCCGCCACAGCCGCCGCCGCGATCACCAGGAACGCCACCGCCCAAGACCTCGCCGTCCACATTCGATCGGATCCGCTACTTGGCTGCGCCGGCGAGGGGAGAAGGGAGCGGCGCGGATCTGGTACAATGACAATAATAAGGATGGCGTTTAGTAGGGAATCTGACAAGCTGTCATGTGGAATTAATAGGCTGTGTCGGTGATCCAATTTTAATAAATTACGTATATTTAAAATTTATTATTATTGTTATTATTTTACTTTTAATATTTTACATTTATTTAGGACGTCAAATGATTTAATTATATGTTTAGCTGCGCTTTAACTAATTGAATAGATATTTTTAAAATGTTTCTAGCACGTTATTAATTGTTAAAATATCTCTAAGTTTTTTTATAGCTCTTGGTGAGAAATCAATTGCACATGAGGTAGTAGAACAAATTTGGCTTTTTATATTACTTTTGACTTTATAAAACAATATTATAAAATTGTTTGTCATTTTCCTACGAGCTAATTAAGGCGTTAAATTAATGGTGACGGTTGATGTGTCACTCCCAAAGTCCCAGATTGGGCCATTTAAGATGGGCCGAGTTGGCCCAGTACTCACAATGTTGGACCATCTGAACTGAAACCCAAAAATATATATTAGAAAATTTTATTATATTTAATTCTTTAATGAATACACATTTACATGGTAATGTAAATGCGTGCGAGGTAAATCGAATTTAAAATTTTAATTTAATTATTTTAAAATTTTAATTTAATTTTTTAAAAAATTGATTAATTTGATTTGATTTTAATTTTAAAATTTTTTATTTGATTAAATTAAATTAATTAAAATAAAAAATAATCGATAGATTTGTAAAGTACACCTTTAAACTCTTAACTAATAAATAAATCTTCTAGTATTTAAAAATTTTAATTAAATTAATCGATATTTTATTGATTCGATTTATTTAAATTTTATTTAAAAATTTAATTCAATTCTGATTTCGATTAGCTTATTCGATTTAATTTTAATCGAATATTTAATTCACATAACTCCAATAATCAATAAAATAACAGAAATATTATTAAGATATAAAATATCAAATTGAGAATATTTTATGAAAATATTTTAAAAGATTGCGTAAACATTTGATTTTTTTTTTCTACCATATGCCACGAACACAAAATAAAGACACTTGTTTATTTATTACCTATTTTTTACTGTTAAAATAAAGTAATTAGAGTGACGACGTGTAATTTAACGCGCTTTTGGTTGGAACAAGATTTGGGCAAATCTAAGTCAACAAGACCGAATCTTACTCGCCAAGTTTGGCAATTCCACTTACGCTACTGCTTCGAAGTGGAAGGGCCCATCCAGATCCACGTTACGGCATCCGACGGCCTGTGTCTCGCGTTCCGGGTCCATCTGACGGTCAGCGCCTCGCAGTCGCAGGCGCGCCCGCGTGCTGCTAGGGTTTTCCATCGAGCGCTCGGCGATAAAGTCGCGGCCTGGGCAGCGAGGGTTCGACGCGGTGCAGTGGGTTGCTGCCCCTCCCAAACCCTCCTCTTCGTCTTTTTTGTTCTTCGCTTCGATTTCGATCACCTCTATCCCAAAATCTCCCCAAAAAAATCTGAAAAAACCCTAATTGTTGCAGAATCCTCTTTCGGTACCCCGGTCCCTGTTACGTTACCTATCCACGAAAAGAGCTAACAAAAAAATTAAAGAGGAAGGTTTGATTGTTGTAATCTATCTGTTTATATCGGTCGTCTGTGATCGGAAAGAGAAAGTCGTATTTTTGGCGTGAGCGATGGCGCAGGCTACGCAGCAGCAGCAGCAGCCAAATGGAACTGTCAGTACCGGCGGCGCCGGCGGGGGGAACCAGTTCCCGTCGACTTCTCTGTACGTGGGGGACCTACAGGCGAACGTGACGGACGCGCAGGTGTTCGATATGTTCAGCCAGATCGGTCCTGTGGTGTCAGTTCGGGTGTGCCGCGATGTGGATACTCGCCGATCGCTTGGCTATGCTTATGTTAACTACAGCAACCCTGCTGATGGTGAGTGTAATTGTCTTTTTGCTCGTTTTCACAAAATTGCTTTGCTTGGTTATTTGTTTAAGGAGTACTTGATGCGCTTTTGTGATATATTCAATATAATGGCCATTCTTCTTAGTTCTGTTACTAAATCTATTATTTGTCGTGTCATTTTCTCTATTCTGTGCACGTTTTGTTTGTGTTGAATTGTAGCATAGATTCCAACTGAGAAGGATACACGTTATTGTCACGTTTTTTGTTCTACATGAAATGAGAACAGAAAGGAATATGAATGATGACTAATTACTGATTTTAAAATTATCATGGTAGGTAAGGTAAATAGAGACCCATTTTTATAGGGGAGATATGCTACTTTGCTATTTCTGCAGAAGAATTTTATTATCTCTATGTCTGGAAAGTAGCTTACCTATAAAACTATTATATTTGAGAGGTATCATAAGATAGTCACTTTACGGTTATGCTATTTATTGGATAAATTGTAATTCACTATTTGAGTGTACATTTTTTATATGTTTGATTGGATCTTAAATTCATTTATTGAATATCCGCAATACGATTTATAACATAAGAGAATTTGTGATTAGATCACAACTAGTAAGTATCTTTACATGTCCAATTATGAATGTATTGAAATTATCCTTAGTCAAGGAATTGATGAGTAAGGACATCATCGATATGTTGAGATGAACACGTGTTAAATTCTTTGGTTTGCCAAGTAACTTTTCTCACTAGCTGAAGAAATTGGATGTTGAGAGTTAAATGTGGATGCTAGTTAAATGTAACTAGTTTATTGGAGTGACCTGCTTTAAGATTTCATATGATTCTATACATATGTCAATGAAAATCTTAGTGCAGTTTAAGTGCGAATTTTTTTTTGACTTGTGGTATTTAAGTCACCTTAGTCATAGAGGTTTATATTTTGACATTTTAAACAAACATCTTTGAGTAAGTGTGAACTTGAGATAATTGGGTATAAGTCGAAGTCCCCGAAGGTGTTTGATTATCCCATAGAGGATTCATTGCTCCTTGAAAAGGAGACGTATATCCTGCGATTGCTTGTCAGAATTATTACTAAAAGTTTTTGACCAAAGCGTTACATGTCAAAAGTACGATATTCTTGGACATATATACAAGTAATTTGAATTCACAAGAAAAGAAAGTTAGCTTGGGCTAGGTGTGACGTAGTCAACCTAGTGGGGACTGACACACATAAACCATGTCCTGAATCAA
>JBBMKF010000095.1:5393056-5404592 GCA_037834155.1 Curcuma caesia | reverse complement strand
AAGTCACATTAGTCATGGAGGTTTATATTTTGACATCTTAAACAAACATTTTTGATTAAGTGTGAACTCAGGATAATTGGGTATAAGTCGAATTGCCTGAAAGTGTTTGATTAGCTCATAGAGGATTCATTGCTCCTTGAAAAGGAGACGTATACTCTGCGATTGCTTATCAAAATTATTACTAAAAGTCTTTGACCAAAGCGTTACATGTTAAAAGTACGATACTCTTGGACATATGTACAAGTAATTTGAATTCACAGGAAAAGAAAGCTAGCTTGAGCTAGGTGTGACGTAGTCAGCCTAGCGGGGACTAACATACATAAATCATGTTCTGAACCAAGCGGGTATAAGACGGTGAAAAGAACGAGACACGTCTCATTGTAGCTGCTGAAGGGTTTAGAAATGTTCTGAAATCAATTATTGATTTTTAGGTCAATTGAGGATCATAATGTACTACTAGGTGTCATTCATGATCGTTTCACAATTAATGGTTAATTACGGATGACTAACATAATCGGGAACTTATTGGGTCATATACATTACAAGTTTTTCGAAAGACTTAAAACGAGTTTGAGAATTAGATTTTTAGATCGAGAGAAATAAAGTTTGATTGGATCGGACAAAGACAAAATGATGGATTTTTTTTTATGAAGACGAAATAAACAAAATTGATTTCGTTCAAATCCGAGGTCGTTTGATTATTGAACTAAATGATTCGGTTTTGAACCAAATTGAACCAACTTGGTTTGATTCATGATGGAAGAGGTTTTGGCAAAACGGAAGCGATGAGGGGCTTCGTCTTGTGAAGACGAAACGAACAAAACTGGTTTGGATCAAATTAGAATTCATTTGGTCAGTAAATTAAGCGATTTAATTTTGAACCGCAATAAAGCCGGTTCGGTTTGTTACAGTACCAGTTCAACTGAACCCGATTCAGCCTGATTTAGATTTATTTTGGTTTTCTTTTCTCCTTCTCTGTCGGTTCACTGCAGCTGCAGAAAAGAATCACAAAACCCTACTGTAGCTTCTCATATAAGAAGACCGCGATATTAGCCATCGCGGGGCTGCCTGGCCGTCGGCCGTTGCGCACCAGCCTTGTCGTCGGTCCTCAACGACGATTGCGTGGGAAAGGGAAGGAGGTGAGGAGCAAACCCTAGCCTATGATTCTAGCTCCCCTCTCCTCTGCTCTGTTTGCCGCTGGTGACCCCGATTGAGTGCTTTCGCTCGTCACCAATCGTCGGAGAAGGTCTCTGCTGGAGGACAGGCCGAACCCGAGCCTTTTTCTTCTTCCTCTTGGGCGCGACCATTGCAAAATTATCAATAACTCAGAATTATTTCCCATCATCTTCTGAGCCAAAATATATCTACAAATTTAAGAATATTAAGTATAAACAATTAATTAACTGTCCTGCTATAAGATAATAGAATAAATATAATTCAATTGCTTCTAATAGAAAAAAAGCTATTTGTATATTAATCTTGATGTATTTTGTTTTTGTGATACTCAATTGGGAACTCAACAGTTGCTTCATTATACAATTCTTTTTCCTCTTGTGTTTGCTCATCACAAGTGGTGCCTTCTCTGTCATTAGGAACAATGATAATCATCTCATTATCACTTTCTCTTTGAGTATACAGAAATTCATAGTTATGTAAGGCGTGAGACGCCCAAAAGCATATAGGTGTTGTGGGGTCTGAGATGCACGACATAAGGTAAGACACATGCCTTACCGAAGTAAGGCACTTTAGGTGTAAATTTTTATAATTCAAACATATATAGAGAATTTTTACCAAAATATTTCACTAACATAACTATAATCCATAAATATTAAACAATAATGTAAATATGAAATTCACTAGAAAACTTATGAACTTAATTACAATTTGAATCTGTGAGGAAAAAAAATAACCAACACAAGAAAATTTCTGAATTAATTTACAATTTGAATTTCTGATAGAAAATAAAAGTGAACCGTTAGGAGAACAATTCAGAACTAATTCACAATTTCAACTACTGACAGAAAAAAAACAGAATCGATAATAAAAAATCTGAACTAATTTACAATTTAAATATGTGAGAAAAAAACATACCGTTGTTATGACGAAACAAATGGAGAAAAACTATCAAAATTTGAAGCAAGAAAGTGAAGCCAAATCCAAAAGACCGATGTTGATGTTGTAGGTGAGAGAAACGTTTGAGAAGGAAGGTTGATGGTGATTTTTAGGGGAGAGGAAGAGTCACATAGAGAAATAAGTCTGCAAGGGAGGTTGATGTTGATTTTTTAAGGGAGAGGAAGAGTCACACAGAGAAATAAGTATTGTATGCATGTTACATAATTAATTAAAAGGCTAATTAAAGGTATGGACTAGGTTTTAAAAAGTTTTTTTAGGTTTGATTTACATCTGTACAACTCGCTTCAATGAGGAGAGAAAAATCATGCCTCAAGCGTGCTTTTCGCTCTCACAAGGCACATGCTTAAGTGTGCTTCTTTCAAGCAGTGCACCTAGGTCACTACCCAAGTGCAAGAGGCTCACCTAGGCGCAGCCAAGCGAATGCCTTTAATAACTATGCAGAAAGCTAAATGGAAAACACACTTGAATATCAAATATTTACAAGAAAAAAATTAAAATTTTAAATCACATTTGTTCCTGGTAGCTAAATGGATTAAATAATAACTGCAATGCAACATGCAATCAACAATTGCTCTTTGTTCCCGGTAGTTGTCAACGAAGCCTTCTGGGCCAACTCCAATCCTTTAAGCAGGCTGTCTTCATTTTCCTATATCTCAATGTGCAAACTTTATTGGTCTCCAACTCCTCCCTGTTCCATGTCAACTTTTTGTCTGTGGATGCACCACTACTTTTGCTCCTCAAGGTTATTTTTCTTCTTCAAACTGCCATTGATCATACAGAGCACCTCTTTTGCTTGATCTTCTGTGGATTTTGGGGCTTCGCCCTAATAGAAGAATTTACCAGTGCGCAAAAGGAAATGGAGAAAAGGTATCTTTTCTCTTGATCTTTTCAATGGAGCTCATTCTCCTTGGCACTTGGAGTATCACTCATTATCACCTTCTATCCACTAGGTGACCCTTCTTCAGACTGCTTTATAGCAGTCCTCAAGTCAGTGGGGATCCAGCAATGATAGTGGATCTTGAGGATGGATTAATCACAGTGGTGCTCCACACTGACTTTCTGATGATGTTGTAGCTTGGGTTGGCATGGTGGAACATGTAGAGAGAGTGTTCGGTGGGTGGTGGAGATTGTGTAGTTGGGGGTTTGGGGAGGATCTCACTACACACTAGACAGTAAATGTTCAATCTGATAGAGTGTTGCATGGGATGTAGGACAATGGCATCCTCTGCTTCTTTAGCTCTGTCAGCAAGCTGTGTTCCTTGGGCCTGTTGCTTGGGCTGAAGGAGACTGCTTGCGTGAGGTAAGATTGAAGGCAGAGGGAGTTGGCCAGCAGCTTCACCAGAGTGGAGTGGGGATTGACGTCCGAGATTCTGAGGAAGAAGATAAATAGCAAGAGGAGCACGATAAAGCTCAGCCGAGGAATTGAAAGGAACATGGAGAGAGGAACTAAAGCAATACTGATGTTTTTATCCAATTAAAGCTGTGAGCATGGAGTGCTCTTCACTGATAAGGCTGGAAATCTGGGATGAAAAAAAGGAATGGATACATTGCCATATATAAATTCAAAACTTTTGGAAAACGAAAGGAGAAGCAGGTTTCATGTTCTGTTTTATTATTAACAGATAGATTGGTAAACATCGGTATTGATATTAGGCCATCATTAGATAAGTTCCTACTATCTGAATTAGTGGCAGTGTAGTTGAATTTAGACCTTCCTTTGATTAAAATTTGGAACGTGCACTCCAGAGTATTTCATTCCACTCCAGAATGTGCACTTGTTATAAACAAAGATATTATTTGCACTTCTTAACAAGTTGCAAACTTCTACAGATTTTTTGTTTTAGTATCTTTGTAGTGGGTTGTTTACGAAAAAAGAGATGATAACTCATACTGATCTTACACTTTCTAGTGCGGATGTTCGTGAACTTTTCCTGAATTCCCTTTTAAGATTGATATTCATAGTTGTTGGCATTATTTCTAAGAAGCCCAAATTCTCAAATGCAAATTTTACAATGATGTATTTGCTTTTGGTTGGTCTTTTTTAATTATTTTTTAGAAGGATTTCATCTATTTTGAAATTTGTTTGAATGATAGCTGAATTTTTCATTTATGAATTGGAAAAGTTCAGATGTTTCAACACATTATCTTTCTTTTTGACCTAAATTAATACACAAAATTTCAACGGAAGTGTGAATCTGTTTGATCTGACTCTTATTTTTGATTGATAGCTACAACGGCGATGAATGTGCTGAACTTTGCCCTTCTTAACAATAAGCCTATTCGCATTATGTATTTGAATCGTGACCCTAGCATCCGCCGAAGTGGGGCAGCAAATATATTCATAAAAGTAATGTGCCATTTCTGTTTTTTTTACTTTATTGTGTACAATTTGTTAATATTTTGCTCTCCCATATATTTACTCATTTGGGCACATCTTTGACTTGTTCTTTTTTACTTGTCAGAATCTAGATAAAACAATAACCAACAAAACACTACATGAGATCTTTTCGACATTCGGAAATATTCTTTCATGCAAGGTTGCTACAGATGCATCTGGTCAGTCAAAAGGATATGGTTTTGTACAATTTGATCAAGAAGAATCAGCACAGACTGCAATTAGTAAGTTAAATGGCATGTTAGTTAATGATAAACTAGTTTTTGTTGGACCATTCCTCCGGAAGCATGAAAGGGAAAACCTTCTAGATAAGACAAAATTTTCTAATGTCTATGTCAAAAACCTCTCTGACTCAACTACAAAGGAAGATCTCGAAACTATCTTTGGCAAGTATGGGAAAATTACTAGTGCTGTTGTTATGATGGATGGGGAGGAAAAATCAAGGTGCTTTGGCTTTGTAAATTTTGAGGATTCAGATGCTGCTGCTCAAGCAGTTCAAGAACTCAATGGACAGAAATTTGATGAAAAAGAGTGGTATGTTGGAAAGGCACTGAAGAAATATGAAAGGGAAATAGAACTAAAGGAAAAGTTTGACCAGAGTGCAAAAGAAACAGTTGACAAATACCAAGGGCTCAACTTATATCTAAAGAACTTGGATGATAGTATTGGAGATGATAAGCTGAGAGATTTGTTTTCTGGTTTTGGTACAATTACTTCTTGCAAGGTATTATGTGCTATCTCTATTGGGAAATTTGTGTGCCTATTAATGTGTTAGGACCTTCTCATTGTTATATTTGATATATCATTGAATCATAGGTTATGCGGGAACCAAATGGTGCAAGTAAAGGTTCTGGATTTGTGGCTTTCTCAACTCCAGAAGAGGCATCTCATGCAGTAAGATCTTTATGTTTCCCACATTCTCCATCTCAGTACCTAACAAATATGATAGTTATAACATTTGGTTGCTTTGTTTTTTTATACAGCTTGCAGATATGAATGGAAAGATGGTCTGCGGGAAGCCTCTCTATGTTGCACTTGCACAGCGTAAAGAAGACAGAAGAGCTAGGCTGCAGGTATTATGAACTCTATGAATTCTTGTTGACAAATGTCTGAACATGGTGCCATAGATTCTAATTTACCATGGTCCTTGACTTGTCTTCATATTATTCTTATGGTCCTTTCATCCTCATAACTTCTTTTAGGTTTTTTGTGAGGATTATAACTAAAACCATTAGAATTGGCACTGCTAGAAAATTATGTGAATTTTCGTATCATCCTTATTAGAGGCAAGATACTAATACTAGGTGGAGGAAATCTTTATTTTATATTTTCAGTTATGCATTAAGCAATTTTTGCTTTTTTTTTATTTTAAAACGCTTATTTTGTTCTCTGAGCTTGGTATCCATCCTAATAGTGTTCCATTATTTCCAGGGATTTATCTGACATGCTAATTTTACTAAATGCGATGCTCTTTTAGCAATATACTCGCTGTTGCTCACGTGTTGTCTTACACTGGACTATACAGGCTTTTCATGTTGTCTAATTTACAGGCACAGTTTTCACAAATACGACCTGTAGCAATGACTCCTACTGTTGGTCAGCGTGTCCCCATGTACCCTCCTGGTGCTCCTGGTCTTGGGCAGCAAATTTTTTACGGTCAAGCACCTCCTGCCCTTATGCCACCACAGGTAACTACAACTACTGTTATGTAATTCAAATTTTTTACTTGCTTTTTGTTCTTCCATATCTACTATATCAAGAATTAGATACGTCTGTTTTTTCCCACAGTTGCATAATGCAACACTACTTAATTATTTGTGATAAATATCATCGTTATCTTTTGTGATGTTATATGTGGTAATGCTCAAGATTAGTGGTGGGACTCTTTTAGATGTTCATGTGTTTTAATGTCAATTTAAAGTTTATATTTGGTCAAAGTTTCAAACTCTCTACACAGCCTGGTACGTATATGTTACTCGATGGTCTGTAATAGAACTCCATAATGGATCTATTTTTTTTATGCTCGATGGACAACTAATGTTTTTCTTTGTTCTAGGAGGTGCTCTTTAATGAAAAGTTGGAAAAAGTGTTTGTGCTGTGGAAATGTCCAATTTACTTCAATCAACTTTCCCCCTTTATATATGAAATTAAATTACTATCACTGATTCAATGGTTTGTGTGGGGATATTTGTTGTCTTGATGGCATATGAGGCCTTGAGGGGGGAAGGACATTGTAGACGTACCTTGATATTGGAAGGATATAAATTTTAATGGCAAAAATCCTAAGGGTGCTTTAGGTTTCATTTTATCCCATTGGGTGCCCTATGTTTTGTATTTTCCCAAAGAATGCACCACCCACATGTGAAAAGCCCTAAGTTCCCTTTAAACCAACCTAAATTCACTAGTTTCCTTAACTTGCCCGGTTGAGCTCGTTTGCTTACTTGATATTGTTGTAGCCTTGTAATCCCCTCAAAATAATATATCTTTTCACAAATCCTAGCTTAAATTTTGAACTTTTTTTTTATCTCCTAGCTGTCAATGGACTTCTCTCCTTTTTTTTATCCGATGAACACTGTTATTTTTCTCCATGGATTTGTGATTTCATTTTTTTTCTTCGATTTTTTGTATTCATGCTTATTGTCATTTATTTAGAAACATGTTTTTTTGGTTTAAATGTCATTTTCAATTTCTCCCTTTGTAGTTTGTTGACGACCTTAATATATAATTTGATAGGGCAATTGAATTGATATTGTGCTCTCTTCTGGTATTAGAGCACTAGAAGACCATCATGTAGCAGTGTTGAACAAAAATTACTGTATGAATCTAAATTTGTTCCCAAATAAGCTAATAGTTGTGTTCCCTGTACTTTCCAAATTCTCATTGTGCCTTTTTTTTTGTATGAGTTATTTAGGTCCATCTAGTAGTTTGACCAAATTTGTCAAATTTCACAAGCGAACACTTTGTTGTTACTTTATTTTCTAACTTTGACCACTTTAGGTTCTCTTATGTGATATTGACTAAATTTTATAAATGAGTCATATGTTGTCCTTCCCATTATAGTGTCATCCCATGCTGTCATTCGTACTGTTTGAGTACCACAAGATCATCTTGTAGTAGTTTCGATCAAAATTGTCAGATTGGCTAAACTTTTCAAATTTCAAGATTGATCTTTTTCAGTTGAGTTCCTCAAAGGCTCCAGAGAACACAACAAAAGGATCATTTTTTAAGATTGACCAATTGGGGTTCATGCAAACTTGTTAGATAACCTTATAAGAGTTAAACAACATGAATGTGGCATGAAATGATTCTAAAATCTTTAGGAATCAAATGACAGAAATGAAAGCATAAAATGACTGCAGAGGTTTAGAGAAAACAAATTTTTTTTTTAATCAGGTAGTTTAGGTTTATCTAGAAGATTTTGTACAAACTGTTAGATTATCTTATAGGACACAAACAACAAAAATTAGTGCGTACAATAACTTAAGGCTTCTAGGAACACAATGGAGATATTATTTTTTAAATGTGATTTGTCTAGTTCAGATTCATCTAGGGTTAAACAACAAAAATTAAAGCAAAATGAGTATAGGTCCATATAACAAATTTGACTAAAAATGTTAGATAATCTTCTAGGACTCAAACAATAGAACAGAAATGAGAACATAGAATGACTTTGAAGGCTTTTATGAGTTAATAAATTGCTCATTTTTTTAAAATTTAACTTCTTTAGATTTATCTAGTTCAAATAACATAAATGAGCATATAGAATAACTCCATAGGTTTCAGGCAATACAACAAAGGGATTTGAAATTTCCAACACTGGTAGATGGCCTTCAAAGACTCAAATAGTTAAAGTAAGAGCACAGAATGATTTCAAAGTCTTTATAGAACATAACAGAAATCTTTTTTGAAATTTGACTGACTTATTGCTTTCTAGCAGGTTTGGATAAAACTGCTAGATGACCTTTAGGACTCAAAACAGTAAAAATTAGAGAATATAATCACTACTAAGGCTCCAGAAAACATAGCAAAGATATCATTTTTACTTTAGATGCTTCAATGAAAATAACAGAGGATAATAGAGTGATCATTTTTTATGAACTAAAATTCTAAAATATTTGACACTAGCATCTGACAAATTTTGTGCTTTCAAGGTGGTTCCCTTGTAGATTGGCCCAATTTAAACTAATTGTGGGCCTGAGAGAATCTCATCTGTTGGCAGTTAGATCTGCAAGGGTTTTCGAGAATAGTAGTTATTGACGGGGCTTGGCGAACGGCTTGTCAGATTTTTATTTGTCAGACAGCTGACATGTTTAGGGTGGTTTAAGAGTACACTTGTTCTTTTCAGATGTGGATGGAGCGCGCCTTTTAGGCAAAAACCAAGTGCAGGAGCACTTGCTAGGAAAAAATGAAACCCAAGGGAACACTTTGGTAATTTTGCCTTATTTTTATTTGTAGTTGCAGTGATGTACTGTTATGAAAGTAACACTCTAATCATATTGTTGTCTCGTATTTGCATTTTGTTCCTTAAAATTTTCCAAGTGCTGTTTTATCCTTATCCTTTTCAAGCCCTGTCACCAAATGATGTTTGTTACAAGTTATTTTAGTGATCTTGAGGATATGTGAGTCCTTAATGGGAAAAAAGATTGTAGAGATGTACACTTCCTATTGGATGGGTCTGAACTTAATATTGTGTTTGTGGAAGTATGACTGTAATGCTTGAATCATATTATTGCTTATGGTATTTTTGATATATAATCTTGTAGTATGGGACATTTCATTTTATTACTGTAAATATTAACATGATGGTTTTGTTTACAGCCTGGATTCGGTTTCCAGCAACAACTTATACCTGGAATGCGGCCTGCAGGAGCACATATGCCCAATTTCTTTGTGCCCCTTGTCCAACATGGTCAGCAGGTGCACCGTCCTGGTGGCAGACGTACTGGAGCAGGACCAGTGCAACAAACTCAGCAGCCAATACCCTTAATGCAGCAACAGGTCAGTAAATAATCTAAAGGCTTCAGGAACTGAAATTCCAAGCTTTGACAACTTGAAATTTTTTGTTCATTAAGTAATGTAAAATAGAGTTCACTGGTCATATTATTTTGGGAAGTAATGCAAAGCAATGAAACTAGTTTCTTAACCTGACTTGATGATTAAGTGGAAATCCTAAATAACTGGAAGAATGCGAAATAGACATTGTTAAATGTTTCCACTTCAGTCGAGCTCAAATACATACTCACATAATGAACATATACTTGCAGCACTAAGCTAGCTGATATGTGCGCTACAGCATTTCTTATGGTTTGCATTAAAATCTTTTGACTCCAATATTGACCTACCAGATGCTTCCAAGGGGACGAGTTCAACGTTATCCAACAGGTCGCAATATGCCTGATGTTCCTATGCCTGGTGTTGTTGGCGGCATGCTCTCACCTTATGACATGGGAGGTCTGCCTATGCGAGATGTTGGTTTGTCACAACCTGCTCCCATTGGAACATTGGCTTCTGCTCTTGCAAATGCTGCTCCTGAGCATCAAAGGATGGTAAGCCTTTTCAATTCATGACAACTCTGTTCTGACATAGTAGATGTTGGAGCTTACAATGTGACTTTTATGCTAATATTTACTGTACTGTTTCAGTCTGGTGGAACTTCCAAACTCAGTTGTGTTCTTAGGTAATTTAATTAAGTTCCATGAAAGAATATGATACTGTTATTTATTGGTCACATACAGATGCTTGGCGAGAACTTGTATCCACTTGTGGAGAGCATTGAACGTGACCACGCTGCCAAGGTTACCGGTATGCTACTGGAAATGGACCAAACTGAGGTGCTGCACCTTCTGGAATCTCCAGATGCTCTGAGAGCAAAAGTCGCAGAAGCAATGGAAGTTCTGAGGAGCGTTGCACAGCAGCAGGGCAATGCGCCAGCCGATCAGCTGGCTGCCCTATCGCTCAATGATGGTATCGTCTCATGAGGTGATGAGTTGGGAGAGATTTGACTGGAGCCCCTTCTGGTTGTGACAAACACAGTTATAGTGGAGTTTGCTTGGCTTTTTGTTTACAACTGGGTTTGAGTTTGGTTTCAAGATCATTAACTATTGTTAACTATTGTTGACTTAACTGTGTTGGTAGAATTAATGTTGGATTTCAGGTTTTCATATTAAGTTTGTGTTCCTCGAACTCTGCCTCTTGCAGACACTTGCTTTTCACAGTATGAGGATGCTTGATGTACAAAAAGCCCTTGGCCGCGTTGAGTTTGTTGTCGATGCATGCTTGCAGTTTGATTCTTCTAGGTTGTGAATCGCAATGTTGACGTTTGTGTTCATTGCTGAAGCTCATGTTTATGCACAATTTTCTTGTTACGGTTGAATGAGAAAAGATGTGCTTAGAGAAGCATGATGAGATCTGTGTATACGCTACCAAATTTGCTTGTAGATTATCGACTAAGTTCCCATGGAATGATATTGATTAATGAAATGTCAATTATTGTGCCATCATTAGCATGTCCAAATTACTCAGGAGCATAATTAGAGAGGATAGTTTTGACAACAAAAACATAAGATCTAGCTTGTTAAGATGTTTGCATCTCAAGTGTTTCTTCCCAACACACCACAAATTATAATTATGAATTTACTTTTACCATAAGATCTAGCTTGTATGATTGAAGAATAATTTCAAGTTTTCCAAATGCCGATAGAAACTGCACAACTTCTTACAAGAAACAAATTTGTGTTACCTTTTCTGTTTACCTAAATTCTGAATCTCATATAACTGTAAATCTTCATCAAGAATTGTTAAAAGTGATATTCTAATGCAATTTTCAAATCAATTTCCTTCAGCGTGCCTTGTACATTTAGTTTAATAGTTTATTTTATGTGCCTCTAACAATAAAAGATAATCTATTCAACCATCCACATCTAGTTATACATGGATATTCATAATACAAGCATACAATCAAGATACATTTTTATATCAAAGGAATAAAAAGGGCACGAATATCATGCA
>JBBMKF010000095.1:5335282-5348658 GCA_037834155.1 Curcuma caesia | reverse complement strand
TCAATTCAAGTGCGGTTTCATCCCAAGTTCAAGATCTAACGTAGAATAACAATAATATAATAAATGTGACTCTATAACCTTATATGTGTTTGTAGAAAATATTTAAATCAAATGTAACTTGGAATTTTACACCAAAAGTATTTGATGATTTTTAGCTAAAACTGTTCGCAAATTTTAAATGAACATAGACCTTTGAATGGATTCAATTTTTTAAAATAAAATTTTAAGTATTTTAGGTCCTCAATCACTGTGTATTCTAAATTTAGTTGTCAATGATCTTAAAAAGTTTTATTTTATTTTAAATTTGCAGTTACATGCCTGATCTCCTAAAAAAAATTTTATTTTCAAATTTAAAGTTTTTTGGATTTCTGAATGATTTTTTGTTTTTTTATCAAAAGTCACAATGGCTGTCTATTTGGATGTGGGTTCTCATGTTACAGCTAACAGCATTACAATTCAACGTCAGGTTTGCTAATTTCTCTACCACAATTGAGGTCCTTTGTGCATCTATGCCAAATAATAGTTGAGTTGGTTATTATAGAATAGAGTTACTGAAATGGGTTGAATCTCGACAAAACCGAAACAATGTTCTCTTCTATTGTGGCCAATTGCAACTTTCCGATTTATCTCCTCATAGATCGTCGTGAGACATATCGTGTGAGACCACTGAAATGACAGATTCCACCTTTGCTGAAGTATAACAATTATTAAATGTGACGTAAATTCTGGTTCTTTTCAATCTATTCAAAACTGGGAATAGATTTTATGAAAATTAATTGTCAACAACCAAACAAATCAAAATAGATGTTTGATCTCAAAAGACCAGACAATTTTGATTCTGAGCGTTACAGACTGAACATGTAAAGTCTGTCAGATTTCATAGTTTAACAGTGGATTTAGGTCTTGAGACTTAATTTACTGAAATGTTTTTGCAGGAGGAATCGATCACCAGCTGCCTGTTTCAGGGTAAATTCTTTCAATCTCTTCAACAAGCCGTCTCTTCTCGTCTTTTAGTTCTTCATTCTCTTTCTGAAGCTCTTCTATGTGTTTAGTTTGCTCAGAATCTTTCCTGGAAATGATTGTAACAATAAAATGACCAGAATGTTCAAAGGATTAAGTTGCAATTGGCATTCTATTCAAAAACAAGTTTATTAATACAACAAAAATGCCAAAGTGACAGTGACTTCATTGCAATCAGAGAAGAACTGTAATGCAAGTTGATTGAGTGCCAGCAGTAGAACAAAATGTCCTATCAATTGAAAATGACTTGTTAACAATTTCAGAAGGAGAATGACTTACTTTATACATCTGTCAAAGAAAGAGTCCTAATGTATAGATTTATGGATCAACACATGCTACCCATGCTAGTGAAGAAAGTTGATATACCTATTCATGAATGAGAGGTTAAATTTCAGCGACCGTACTTCCTTCTCAAGCGTTTCACAGCGCTTAAGAACTGCTTGCATATCTGACGGCAATGCAGGTGCCAAACTTTTCTCCTTTGCCTCTGCCATTCTGAATGATGAAGTATTGAAGTTACACAAAATTAGAACTTCTGGTAAAACACTGACATGCTAACCACAGTAGTTGCAAACAGATGAATATATTATGTGTCTGCTTGATGTGTGGTACTTGAAGACATTTGGAACTTCAGGGCTTTGTTCTAGTAAATTATAACCTAAATTTCACTAATTGTTGAAAACTGAGTATGATTACAAGTTCAAGTAATTGGCAACATACTTTCTTGAGCGCTCGATCCTGCGCTTCTTTGTAGGATCACCTTTGTCCGCTGCATAAATTATCGAGTTAGAGAAGATGATTAGACAGAAAAAAAAAGCCAAATCATTGCATTTAGAATTGGTTAAAAGGATGGACCAACTTAAGTATAATTAAGAGATCAAAGTTTTTGTAGAATGGGGTCATCTATGCAAAATTGTTAGATGCATCTTAAAATGGATAAACCTCCTATCCACATTCTCAAAATTTGAGGATGCAGATGAGTTCAATTTTTTAAAAAAGAAAAAGAAAAAATTGAAAATTAGCCAAACCATACCTGAAATTACTGAGGAATTGATTGATCGCAGCCGAACCAAATTTCCTTTCTGAGAAATCAAATTCTAAGTGATTAAGTTATGATCTTAAAAAATTCACTTATTGGGAGAAGTACAATAAGATACGACCTTAAAATATATTTAAAAAGAATAATATACCTTTGTTTCATCCTTTACATTGTTTTGTAACATGTTTCCTCCGTATTCTGCAATAAAGAATACAAATAATGAGAAAAGAAAGACTGCACACTCAAAAATATAAGATATATTAGATGCATAGGTCTATCATTGAAAGAAAACTTCAAAATTCAATCAATTTAGAAGTTAACAAATTTTATACAATATTATTGGTGTTCCTTTTTAGGACGAGAAGGAAATCCCTATATATTAACATATTTGTTGAAATTAATTGGCCAACTATTTATGTCAAATCTTTGTTGAAATTAATTGGCTAATCATTTATGCCAAATATCTAGATATTAAGAAATAAACCAATTTATATTTATATAATGGAACACCACACTTGTCTATGTGGGATCAATGAACATGACATTGTTCATGGGAAACCAATAGGCATAGAGCTTCTTACCTTCAAAGTGCGCCCCCATGCCCGTCATGACTTAGAGGTATGCATCTATTCTTTAAATCTAACATGCAGAAATTTATAGGCTAACCACTATTAAAAGTTTGAGCTATTGGAAAAGAGATCAATTTGGTTTTTAACACGTGATGAGAGGTTTTATATCTACATGTTGGTTCGACAAAATGAAAGATATAACTCCATAATTATTTGGTTGAAAGTCAATCTCATACCTTGCATCCGACCTCTCCATAAAAGAAAAGAAAAACACCAGGGGTTTTCGAGAAATCAGGGCAAATGAGACAAATTTCATAAGTAGACTACCAAAATGAAAATTTTAATGGGCCAAAAAAGAGAATCAAGTTAATAAGAACGCATCCCTAGCCTATGGAGCTCGTAATTAAGAGAATGGAAACATACCTATAATTTTACAATTCAAATTTTGATTTCCCATAGACCTTCTGGAGCTCTCACAAATGGAATTAGTTTGTGCAGAGTTAGCAAGATCATCACTTGCATCAAAGCCAATGGTGAAGGCAGCAACTGCCATTGATGATCCACTCTGTGATGGTTCTTCAGACACTGTAGCAGTTCTGAACTGGTTTGCTGAAGTAACAAATTCTTCAGTATTTGGCTCCAACAATATCTCAAGCTTTGAGTTCATTGAATTCTGCTCTTGAATAGATGATACTAAATGAAATTTGTTGGCTGACCAGTAGATCTCATTTTGGATGTTTTGATTGCAGATGAGATTTACTTCTGGTTGACTATTTGAAATCACAAAGGAAGTATCTTTGAGATTTTCACTGACATTAAATTGTCTAGCAAGCCTTTTCTTTTCCAGTGAGCCTTTGAGCAAGCTGACTACAGAAGAAACTGGGTCTACTGTTGCCACTGGAGGAGTATCAAAAGGAGAAGTAGCTGAATTGGAGGGAGACATAAATGTTTGAACTTGAGTGCCAGTTTCGACCACAGAAACGTCACAAAACTCATTTGAAAGTTTTGTCATCCCTTTTTCAACCCCTAGTATTGTGGTATTATCTCGAGACTCTGTAATAGCTTGCATCTGGCTATTTTGCATGGCAGCATACCTCCTCCTGCAGGAAAAAAAAGGGGAAAAAGATGAATTCAATGCACACAAGAATAAGAAGCAGAAGTCTCAAAATTTTGGAGGTTGACTACATTGCTTTATTCTACTAGGCAACATTTATACCTCGGAATTGTATAGGAGTCCACTAATGTTGCTTTGCAGGTTATGCTTATTCATCACTATCTTAATTCATCCAACTTACCTAATCACAATATTTGTATAATCTTCAAATGTATGTTTGTCATGTTAACATATTTTCTCCTTTTTCTCTCAAGATTCATTGACACTATATCTAATTGCTCGAGAGTCATAATATTCATGATTCTATCTTTCCTAATAAACCCTCATATCCATCTAAATGTTTTCATCTCTTTCACCACTTTTTGAGTTTGAGTCTATTTCTTAAATTTGCTAGGTTTCATGTGATTATAGTGAAATATCACTTCAGAGCATGGACAAAATATAACATCTTCCCAGTTCCCAGTAGCAAAGAACCAAAAAAAAGAGTATAAAGACAACCGACTACTTGCAAGATATAAAATTAGATTAACTATGAAGGTCACTTGCTAAGGATCATTGCTTCAAAGTCAGATAAAGAATCAAATATCCTACCGTAGCTCTGAAGACCGACTTCTTGTCATTGGTTGGGAACTGTGAAACCATGCCTGGATAAAAATTAACCATCATTTACATAAGTTTCAGTGACATTGAAAAAGATAATCTTTAGAATAATGGCTTTAAATTGTTTGAATTTAGATGTTTTAAATTGTAATCAGACCTTGGCCAATAGCAAGTCACTAGCTTGGATGCTTTTCTCTGCAGCATTCCTAATCAAGTATTCAAGGGATCAGTCATAAAATGAATGAAATATGAACATATGATTCAGTGGAAGATAAGTTCAAAAGTGTTAGCATGGCATCTTGTATTTGCGAAATAATATTAGAGAATGCAAGGGTAAATCTTAAAGGTTTCATTGATGAAATATGTGCCTCAAAAGCTTATTCTATTAGGAAATAGCACAAAATTGATTTAAAAAAAACCATTTTGTTAGTTTTGATAGAGCAACACAACATGAAGATGTATGTATCAACTCAAAAGTTCAAACTTTTCGTCATTTTGTTTCAAACAAGGATTGACAATCGATTTTGAGAACATTGTGTTACTCACTTGATAGTATTTTGGGCATCAGCTGACTGATCATTAATCATGCTCAAACATTTATCCTCTGTGTTTGTCTTCTGTGCGGTGCCGTTTTGCTGGTTTCCAAGAGTAATGATCTCTGATGATATTCTGCAGGGAGTACAAGTTACTTGCTAACTGGAAAAGGACGTCGACAAGCAAATTCTTTCACATTGTGTACTGATGTTTTCATATCATTCAGTAAGATTAGCCATCAAATAATTCAGAATTGTAGCATTTCTTAGCACCCCTTCGTGACAATTCAAAGAAGGGAAAGTGTAGCATACAACTTATTTATTATTTCAAAACAAATAATAATATAGCTACATGTAGAAGATTTACATGTTATACATGGCAAAAAAAAATTCTTAAGAGAGCTGAATCATGATTGAAAGCAAAAAAATAGCAAGAGCTAATTTTCACTCTTTGAGATGAATGGAACTAGGAAAATGCCACAGAAATAGTGAGAGACAGATTTAATAGCCTTTCTAACACACCATGTTAGTAAAATTCCCAGATTTTGTAGCTACATTTCTTTCTCTGCTATTGCTTCCCGTACATGATTTTTAAATAATTCGATATTAATTCCCTGGGAATAATATTTTTTAAGGCCTAAACAACTAAATTCAGAATTAAGATTAAATTAAAATAATGAGATGAGACATTGAAACCAGGGACATTTGAATCAACTTACTTTCGTGATAGTTGACGAGTACGATTAGCACCATTCGCTGAGCTGAAACCAGGAATCTAGATAATGATCAAGCAAACATGTGTTACAAGGTAAGTGACAAAATTAATCATCTTAAAACCTTTGAACTGACATCTAAAGTATTCAGACAATGATGTAAGTTAACTTTACGAAGTAGACTCTAGAGCAACAAAAATTCCATGGGTGACTGGATATGAGAGTTCTTACTCAGTGGAGATATGCGATCAATTTCTCATGGACTCCATTCATGACAAGGCAATACAAAATATCACACAAATCCACATATTGATATTAATTATTGGTTATGCTATTCAACTGATTGGTTTTAATTATGTTATGCACTGATGGCTTACAATAATACATAACATGTGAGTACTAAATGTTTTAACAGGGTGCTAATAGCCTAATACAGGTGATTCATGACAATTTGTTGCTAAATTGTGGGATGATGTTTTCTTGTCTTTACTCTGTTAGATACCACTTTTACTCCAGATCACTATTGTGATTGAATCACTGTTTGGAAGATTATGGCCACATTTCAATCGTCCATTGGATTACCATGCATGCACCTTGTGTACTACCACTGTTAAAAAAAGTTCTACAAAGTCAAGGCAAAATTATTTTTCCATCATCAGAGTAGAACAAAAAATAAACTCAGTAAACATGAACAATTGAGCAGGTTTAAGCTTTATTCCTACCTCTCCATTCATCAGCCAAGTGTGGAAGAGTTCCTCGCTGTCTCCTCTACAGGTCTGCAATGTTGTCCTGCATCCTAGCATCTCCATGTTTGGTGCGCAGCTCCCAATTGGATTCTCGATAAAAGAACTCAGAATCATCTCCTCAGTTGAGCTCCTAAGCAAGTCTGAAAAACCTCTCCCCTCCATCTCCATGAATTCTCCCTTTGTGCTTTGACCTTTTTAAATTTAAGCAGAAGATGCCCCCTTCTTAATCTCTTGTTTTCACTTCTTAAAATTCAAGCTCAAATCCAACTCAGCTTTATAACTGCAGCATCCAAAAATTAGAGTTTTCAGAGACTTTGAACTGCAAAACAGAAGAATCTACAGTTAACAAACTTAACCAAGCTAATATCTATCAAGTACTCACTCCTTAATTTCTCATGCATCCTTCATCTCCACCTTTTGAAATCTCAACTGAAATCCAACACCAGCTGTTTAGTTATCTACGGTATCCAACAATCAGAATTTGGTTAGAAACTTGGCTGTCTCCAGTTAACCAAGAACCAGAAACCTTGAACATCATAAGAATCAAAACTGGAAGTAGTGGCTAAACAAGAACCTGTAGTCCTAAATAGCTCCTCTACTGTCAAATCCCCTTGTACTAGATTTCAACAAGTTAATTCAAGCAGAAGAATCAAATGTATCCGACATCAGGCGATAGCAGAAGTTAGCTAATTAATCTAGTTTTGAGAATGATACTGAAATAGAGGTCTGAGTATCCATAATAAATTGGTCAGTGGTGGACCAAGTGCAACTAACTAATGGAATCTTGGGACAAAGCTTGCAAATATTCCAGGGTAAGGTTCTTGTCCTTTTCTTGATGGGAAGAAAGTCAAATGCTGCTGAAAAATTTTAATCTGATTGATGGCCATGTAAAAATGAAACATAACTTTTTTATATTAACAAGAAATGATCAATTCAGTGGCAGATAGCAATGGACTTGTAGCAAGACCATCAAATTTGAGGCGTTTTTAACTTTTTCAAGCTATCTGTCACTGAAAAGTTAAGCAATATTTGTTAGTGCATGAATAAGTCAATCAGAGATTAAAAGCCAGGAGCATGTGAGAAGTCAACTGCAAAAGTGAATGACTAATTCTTAGTAGATCCAGAAAACTGAAATATTTTGTAAACTCACAACCTAGTTATTGATACCATCCTAAAAATTTGATTCAGTGACCAAAAATTAAGGTTATTAACAAATATTCCTCCTGCTGAAAATACCCCCACAAGAATGAAACTTCATCAACTAGGATCACCAGCTGGTTTGGTTTGAAAACGCACAGTAAACAATGAACTAGTAAAATTTCCTATTTTATAGTTCTATCATCATCAAATGGGACACAAGGTCTAGATTAACTGCAATACTTAAACTTTTAGTGTGAGACGAGCATGAAAATGACTCAAAACATTTACTATTATATTCAGGGGATTAACGACAAACAGGCTATCTGCATGACTTCAGCCGTGAAAGAAAGATGGAGCAGGTGGGCAAAGAAGGCCTTTTTACCGAACCATCACTTTTATATTCCTCCATAGACTTGGCAGGAATTCCACTGAAGGAACATAAGCCGGCATCAGCATGCTTGCTATTGCGTGGGGTAGAAAGCAAGTGACAAGGAGAAGACTAAGCATCGAGAGCAGCCACCGTCCATCTCTTCGATCAATCAGCACAGCGGCAGAAGATTCATCTTATTATAATCAAGGTGATGAAAGTGATGGTCATTGACCAACCTCATCGATTGGCTAGTGCTTTGCCTGCCTGCGGTAGAGTTTACAAAGGTTTCTCGCCATTTGGGATCTTGTAATGGTTTCCATTTTCACAACAGAGAAACAGAGAGAGTTTTGATCAATCACATGTTTAAGCAAATTTCTTTCTTTCTTTCTTTTTTTTTGGATTGAATGGCGTCCCCATGCAAATTCCTTTCTATTTTCACTAACCGTTTCTGATGAACTCCATGAAAAATATGAAACTTGTAATTGTAAATTCAAAGGGGGCATGCGGACAAAAAATAACATTTCCATAGGAAGAAACAATCGCCAGGAGGAAATTTAAGTGCCACAAGCTTCCCTATATTGAAGAATCAAAACTCAGAGCACCGGATGGGTTTTCCGGTAGCAACATTATATCGAGCAAACCGCTGCTTCGGTGCATTGATCAAAGAAAAAGATTAAACACAAATTCATGATATTACAAGTAGTCATTTTGATCCATTAACAATTAACCTCAAGCCCGTTCAATTATTGAAGAAATATAGCTTGTTATATATATAATTGTAGGTTTCTTAAATATTTAGTCAGCAAGTTTGCTAGTTAATCATTAAAGCTAGCAAATGAGGCTCCAATAAGCTCATCACCAATCATCTTCCTGCTTATGAGAATTTATAGTACGAGCAATGAAACTCCATTGTATATGAAAAGTAAACGAAACAATCAACACTATTATTGTAAGATCAGACCCTTTCCACAACGCATTCAGATGATGCCTGTGAGTTGAGGCTCTAGATTAGACCTCATCAAGTAAGTAAACATATGCCAAAACTACATCAGAACCAGAAGGTCATGCTTCTGTGACTTTGCAAAAAATGATTTTGATTCTAAAACAAGACTAGATCAATCCATTGGTGGACTTTGGAGGGAGAATATTTTTCCACTAGGATCATGAGGAATTGCATCCGTTGCCTTGTTTCTGTAAGTTTCAACCTCATCAATTACAGGGTCAGTGTTGGTTTTGTTATCTGATGAGGTTTCTGACTGGGAACTCTCTGCAGAGGGAGTAGAGCGACTGGCAGGATTTAGTTGTTTGTAGATTGCTAGAGCCTGAGCTATCATGGAAGATGGATTTCCAATGGCACTCGGAAGTAGAAGGGTAGTTCCCTGTGCAAAGAGATGAATGTAAATCTGAAACTCTTCCATGTAAAAGGATTTCAATGAATTATTTTATAATTTCGTTTTACCTCCTTTGCTACACGGCCAAATGCTGTGATGTATTGCTCAGCAACTCTCAGGCTCGCTGCCTGAAGACAAACAAAGAAGCTTTTAGAACCAGAAGTATGACCATAATCAAGTTCTAAAGAAAAAAATTTAAGCAACACGATGTCTGGCCAAGTCTGAAAGTAATGAGGAAAAATATCTCACCTCTGCACCACCCTCAGCTTTCACGGCCTCTGACAATATCTTGAGACCTTGAGCAGTTGCCTGGGACCTAATAAGGATAGCCTCAGCTTCTCCTGGTAAAAGAAGGTAAGGAGAATATTTTAAAAGCTCAACAATGTTGAATTTTGATATTATAAAAAAGTGTGAACCCTTACAGCAGTAATGACATGTTTACACAAAAAATCAATGCAATAATAATGAAACTAGAGGTTATAAAGTACAGACCACACCATATAAGCAGTTACATAGATCTCTGTTTTCCTTCTTGTATGTGATTTTTTTTCCCGTTTTAGAGTTTTCTGGTAGCCCTCGTGTGTTTGTATGTCATATTTCGCTATTAGATTAGAAACTGATTGAGGGGACCTAAATCCTGCTAACAGATTCAGCATTAAAAACAGCAAAAATTATGGTGGCCAGCGAAGACAGTATATCTTAAAGGGTCAACTAAAATTAATAGCAATGATCATATTACTGTTTGAGATCATGGTAAAGTATAAACTACAATCTAGTGGTCATAAGTGTGCATATCCTAGTCTCATTCATGTAGAAGTTGAGGTCAGGGCTCAAACAAAATGAAGTAAGCAGTTTATCTGGTAGTTCAAAATAACTGAAGATAAGACATACAAAATCCATGAGGTAAACTTTTAAAAATGGCTCACTACAATGGAGACTCATGAAGAGATTATTTCCTTACTATAGACACGAAGATGCATCATGCACAGACCCAGGTGGATTTCTGTCTATGGTTCTTGATGTTATAATCTAGATATTTCTGGGCCCTCGGAAGATACTACCCTGTGGACCTAAAGCAACTGAACCAGTAGGCTTGAAAACTGGCATCAGCAGAACAGGCAGCCAACTCATGACTTCACATTTAAATTGAAAAATGAAAAAGAACAAAATCCAAAGAAAATCAAACTTAATATCAAGAACCAAAATTTATCCTTTAATTGTATTACAAATTGATGTCACAACTAAATCAACTTCATGCAACTAATGACATAATAAAAATTCATCAATGATCATCATTTTCAATGATATATTTCTTCAATCGTTGCACTTTTTCCATGTTTTCAAACTTCAGCACTACATGACTTACAATGAATTTACACAATTGATTTTTCCATCATACAATTGTTGGTTTTCCTACTAATTTTTGCATGTATAGCTTTTTCCATACTAATACTTCATCTAAAATTTATTTGCATGACCTGGTCATGCCTAGCTGTAGAAAAGCATGCACCCATAAGATAGCAAAACGACTATAAATATTGATAAAATGCCAAAAATACAATTATCTAGATTTGTGAATGTGATATTCATTGTGAACTGGGATGATCTAGATATGAATAAAAGGGCAATCTGGTATATGAAGTTTTTGTCACCGTGAATCTTAGATAAGAATCGGATCATATTGAATCTATTATATATAATTTTATCTTATATTGTAAAAGTTATTTATGTGATTCGTGACCATTAGATCATATGACAATAATTTTATTATTATACGAATAAAAAAGAAAATTTTCAAAGATGTGAAATGCAAAAGTGAAGAGAAAGCCATGCTCACCTGATCTAACGTTTCTTAGGCTCTCATTGTCTGACCTTGTTGTGCAACGTACATACACAGTAAAGTGATAATGCAAAGCTTGAGCGGGTAACCATATCACTTTTCTAACAACTATTTCGAGGAAAAACTTATTAGAAGTTAACATTTCTTTTACTATATCAGGACAATCGAAACCATTTTAAAAAAAAAGATTCATGGATGTGACTGTAGAATCGAAGAGAGCACTAGAAGAGGGGTCAATAGCATTATCTTATAGTATTTTCTCAATTTTCATAAATTCATTGAGTACGTTCGTCCGTTCGTGAATTAGACTAAAACAGAGATCAAGTTGTAATGGAAATGAAAATCACGAACACAAGAAGACACAAATTTTTTTACTTGGTTCACAGCCACAAACTGCAACTTCAAAACCCACGATCTTTGATCGTTTACGTATAGACAATCCACTAATAAACTCCTTCCTTATAATAAAGTGATAATGCAAAGCTTCAGCGGGTAACTATATCACTTTTCTAACAACTATTTCAAGGAAAAACTTATTATAAGTTAACATTTCTTCTACTATATCAGGACAATTGAAACCATTTTAAGAAAAAAGATCCATGGATGTGACTGTTGGATCGAAGAGAGTTTGCGCCGGAATTGATGAACTCCGACGAAATGCAATCATCGTCTTGGTGTTTTTGAACTTGCTGTACAAAACCAAAACTCGCCCTTTCTACACATATGTACATGGGTTTAGTCTATTGTTGTAGAACTTGCTGTAACAAGAAGAAGAAGCAGCAGCAGCTACTTGCAGCTGCTTTCCTTGCATGCACACCCTTTACACTGTTGGTGTATCCGACTGTAGGTATGCCAAACATGTTCCAGGAAGCAGTATACTGAAAATTATCTGTTTTCTGAAGAAATATGTAATTTGTCAAATGTAATTCAACTTTAGCAAAAGAAAAAAAAATGAAGCTTTAATCCTAATTATGAGAATCGACGTGTCTGATGCAGCCGGTAGAGCTCGGCTTGCTTGTCGTCGGCGTACCTATTGCCGGCTTCACATCACATTCATGCAGAAAAGTTGGAGCACAATCTTTCCTAGAAGAAAGGCCTCCCCCGGAGAGTCGTTGGCCATTGCTTACTTGAAGGACGACGAGAAACACTTTGGAAAGGCCTAGAAAACATAAATAAATTATGAACGTGGCGAGGCATCCAACTCTGTTCCTAAAATTAGACTTGAAAGAAGATGTTTTTCTAGCTTGCAGAAGGCTTAGTCATTGGTTATTAGTCTATTGATTATTTTTTTATTAAAAGAATGAAATTACTAAAATACATTATATGCAGATTTAATTGTCCCAATTTGCAATTTAATAATTGATACAAAATAATATTCAAACTAATTTATTAATGTTGCATATTCAAAAAAAATATTTTTATAAAATTTGGCATTAATGAAACTTTCTAAGGTAAACTTTAATAAAATATTAATATTACACTTGCGTTCAACGAGCTGTGTTGGCGGCGTCGGTAAGAATTTAAGGCCTCTAGCCGGAGGTCGGAGGTTCGAATCTCTCTGCCCAACACTAGCATCAATTGTGATTGCAGTGATGATGAATATAGTGATGGGGGTCTCTATCACAGCTGTCTGATCTTCGGATGACATTAATAATCTGAGCAATTTCTTTTTTATTTTTTATTATAATCATCGACCAAATACAATTAATTAATTAATTATATATATATATAGTTTTACGCTCACGAATAAAAAGTTATAAACGTGTATAACCTTATTTTATAATTTATTTGTTTATTTAAATAAATAAATACAAAAAAATTCTCCAGATGACATTAATAATCTGAGCAATTTCTTTTTTTATTATAATCATCCCAATGCAATTAATTATATATATATATATAGTTTTACGCTCACGAAAAAAAAAGTTATAAGCGTGTATAATCCTATTTTATAATTTATTTAAAATTGAAATACAAAAAAAATGTCCAGGGGACATTAATAATCTGAGCAATCCCTTTTTTTATTATAATCATATATTTTCCTACAAACAAAAAATAAAATTAGGTAAATTAAATAAAAGCCTCTTAGATGGTAGCACAGTTGGTGAGCATTCAAAACCTCGAGCCGGAGCTCGGGAGATCGACTCGCTATTCTCTTTTTTTTTTTTTTTTTTATTTACAAGGGTATCTGGGCATTTGGCACCAACTAGTCCCCTTGGCTGACTGGCCCTGCCCCACGGCCTTCAACTAGAGTCCCCACCGGCCAGCGAGGGTAAATTAGGAGGATTCACTGGCACCTAC
>JBBMKF010000095.1:5312605-5325932 GCA_037834155.1 Curcuma caesia | reverse complement strand
CCTGCGCTGACCGAAATCTTTGGGGATGATTCCGTACTACAGTTTGGAGGAGGAACTTTAGGACACCCTTGGGGAAATGCACCTGGTGCAGTAGCTAATAGGGTGGCTTTAGAAGCGTGTGTACAAGCTCGTAATGAGGGACGTGATCTTGCTCGTGAAGGTAATGAAATTATCCGTGAAGCTAGCAAATGGAGCCCTGAACTAGCCGCTGCTTGTGAAGTATGGAAAGAGATCAAATTCGAATTCGAACCAGTAGATAAGCTAGATAAAGAGAAAAGCTAAGTGTGCATAATTCAGTAATTCCTGTTTGTTCTCCTAATTGATTGCAATTAAAGTCGGCCCAGTCTTTTCCTAAAAAAAGATTGGGCCGATTACCGAATAAAAAAAAAAAAGAACGAGCATCCTATATATACTATGTATTTGCATATATGTTTCTGTTTCTTTTACTTTATATGATATGTATTGTTTAGATCTTACTTATATATAATATAAGATAAGATCTAAATAAAATATATAATATAAGATAAGATCTAAATAAAAGATCGAAGACTAAACAACTCAATACTTCTATTGTTTGTTGTTGGATCTATAATGAATTTAATCCAATTTTAGGGATCCTTGGGAGTGGTGGACTTTTTTATATCTCCTCATTTCGGTCCATAGATCAAGCCAAGGGAAAGACTCCTTCTACCCATCATCCTATATATTGTCTTTTTCGTTGTATGTTGAAATAGAAACTTAATTATTTATTATATTATATAATAAATGAGACTGAGAAATGAGAACAAATTGTTTATTTATAGAAATAGAAACTTTTCACAATTCTTTGGTTTGGATTTCATGGTATTTTATACATCATATGGGAAAAAGCTGTGTCTTTCTATTAAAGACAAAAGTTGAGAAAAAGATTCTATCAATATATTGAAGTAATACTTCGAATTTCCACAAAAGATAATTTTTTCTTTCAATACTTACTCCTCATTAGTTAACAATTCTAATGATTAGATTCGTATGCTTAATTCTGATAGTTAAGGTCAAATGATTATTCATCAAATTTTTTGTATTTTAATTAAATAGGAGGTATTTCTATGTTCAAATGGCAGTGCAATTTTGTATTTTCCAATGAGAAGGTAGAACATAGGTGTGGGCCTCTATTTGAGCTTATGTGGGGGCAGCTGATCAATAATTGTCAAAGAGTTATTCTTGGAGCCTTGGTTTTGGAGGTGAGACTTCAAGTGGTGGGGATGGTTGATACTAGGAATGGTAGGATGTCGGAGACATATAATTTCCAAGTTCATAATGTCTTAAAAGTTTTTTGGTTGGTCTGCCTCTACCTCAATCTCAAGGAGCTTGCAAATTTATTCCCTTGGTATTCAGGCACACCACATGGTCAAAGCTTTGGTAACTCCTATAGCAGCCATCTCCATTCTCTCTTTTTTTTTGGTGTACGTTAGTGGTGGAAGTAATATTTGTTATAAATGAGAGAATGCTTGTTGGTGTCTTTATCTAATTCTACTTGAGATGCATATATGCTAATTATATTAATAGTTTTTGCTATTATTATCTTAAGAGTTATAATTCTATCTCCCTTCCTAACTATTCCTCGTATTTTTCGTTCCTCAATGAACTATATATAATAATAGCTATTCCATTTCTTGTTTTACTCTTTCTCATATATCATAACTTGAAACCTAAGTTTCCTATCATCTTTGTTTTCTCCCCTACCTATTTTGTCACTCATATACAGAAAATATTAATTCTTCTCCCCTATCAATTTAATTTGATAAAAGGAAATCTAGAATATTAAGAAATTAAATTAAACCCAATATATTATAAATTAAATTGAATTTTTATAATGTAAAGAGAATTATTTAATTTTATTTTAAATGTTAGAAGCATAAAAGTTGAACAATGGTGATGAGCACTCATTGCATTGTTAGGCGTGACTGTAGGATCTCCCTCCTCACCCGTTTCTTGTAGTGTTTGTTTGAGACTTCTGCCACTTCTTTGGCACACAGATTGTTAATCCCCAATTTTATCTCTCCCAACCGTTGCTCGACCTCCTCATTGTTGTTGACGTAGAGGATGATAAGAAGGAATGAGAACAAGCTTTTGACTATTCAAGTTTAGGTGTAGGTATTAGTTTAGTAAGGGTTTAAGAATTTTTGTCCATGTTGGCATCCATATCTAGGCTTTATAGAGATGACAAAATGCTACTTTAGCTAGGGTACGAATTATACTTTAGCTAGGGTTGAATGAAATTATAATGGATGTTAGATTTCAAAACACTTAAAAATTATTGTGCTAGATTTGTAAATTTCAAAATGTTAAGTTAGATTTAAAAAATCAAGTAAATGCTGACTAGATTTATATATTAATCCTATATTTTTTCATTTGAGCCTTACAGATTCATGATTTGACAATTCACCAAAATGATTCACTTGACTTTTAGAAATTTTTAAAGTTATCGTTTTCTATATATAGAAAGAAACTTCTATGCAATGTAATATATTTTTCATATCTATATACTATATCAATAATTTTCATTTACTCTTTAGGACCTATGAATGATAATAGTTACAATATTGATAACTTGCATTACTTGTCAAGCAAGTACATTTGTGAAGTTTAATGCTCCTACGAAGGTGTTGAGATTTTGATGAATCCGAGGTGTATAGATGATCAATTATCTTTATATAATGATGGTAAACTGTCCCATTCTGTAGAATTGTAATCTTGGATAAAAACATATATATTCGTGGATATTATGGTGTCTAGGAAATTAAAGAACAAACATGAATATAGATAGATTAGGAATGCTAATGTGGACTCACGCTTCCAGGTTACAAAGTTAATAAGTGAACGATATATCATGTTAACAAAAGTTTAATATAGGTGCATATGACCGATTGAAATATGGAACAGAAATTTGCTAAAAAAGAATTCAGAGTTTGACCAAAAGAAACTGAATGCATAGTTTGGTGCATTTTTTTTAGAATAAATTGATTTGTAATTTTAGTTGTTCAGAAAATTAGTTACTAAACAAACTATCTCTCAAGGAAAAGATTTATTTATTGGATTTTGTTTGCAGGCTTGCATGTGGTGCTTATAATGTTTACAGGGTATTTAGTTGGGTTTTCTGCTTTCAGAGCTCTATTTAATCATAGTGCCGTAATGGTATGGAAACAGATCTCGTTTTGATTATTCTCAGTTCTAGTTTACAAATTTAGAAGTAGCTAACCCATGTTTTTTTTGCATTTGCAGAATACTGCTGGAGGCATCTTAGGGATGGTTTGTGGTATGCTACTTGAAACAGTTCTCTTTATTATTAGGACGTCTAGTAAAGAAGTGGAATCCTCAAATTCACTTCCAGCAGAAAAGAAGTTCCTCTAGCGAATTCCATTGCTAATTGGGCTATACTAGAGATGAATCCGTAGATACTTGTTTCTTATCATGACCTTTTCAATTCTAATAAATTGGGAGAGCATTCCACGCCTCATTGAAAGATTTTATTGCAAGTAGTAAGGTTTTCATCCATTTATGAGTTTAGGCATGTGCCAATCTCTATTGATACTAGTTATTTTTAAGACGTTACCAAGTCATCTTTGGATGGAAGTCTATTCTAAATCGTTGTATCATACAATTGGATGCTAATGAGTCCAACATAATTTTGGCTTGGCTATTAAAATTGAAGAATGATTTACAATGGGTGGTATAGATTAAGTGATTGATGGAACATGATAAGTCTTTTTTTTTTCTGCATTTTTTCAAAAGGTGCACTATATGTTGCTTTTATCAAATGGCGTATTTTATTTTAAAAATGCCCCTCTCTCTATCAGTTGTACATCCGAACCATCTAAATGTTACCCAGAGCTTCGTGGTTGCTAAGTCATGTTTTACATGTCATATTTCCTGTTCAAAACACTAGCTTCAGCAGGATAGCAATTCAGGAAAATTTTATAGATTAGTTGTTCTCCAAACAAGATTAATTAGGATTTACTCTATAGCTCAATATAGATCATTATTTGTTCTACATCCTACGTTCTTCTTTTTGATTGTTTTTATGATTTTTTTATATATGTGTTTTTTCTACCGGTTACGGTCTTTAGTCAACATGAACTTGATGTTGGAAAAATAGTCCCTCGTGATTGGGTTAGACCACATTGTTTTGAAAGCTTGACAATACAACTTAAGCTAAAGTGTGTATTTGATGATGGTGTATCAAGTGTGTAAGCTTAGTTGTGCTAATTGGGTTTAAGTCTAAGGGAGGTAGTCTAAATCAAGAAACTCAAGAGCATGTAGCTTAGATTGAGGAGACACTTGAACGACTTGAGAGCATTTACTTCAAATCAAAGAGGACTCGAGAGGACTTGGGAGCAAGTAGCCAAGATTGAGGAGATGTTTAAAAGACTTGACGGTAGTTAGTTAGGATTGAGGAGTTGAATATTGAAGACATATGAATTTTGTATATGTGATTACGTGTTTTAATCTTGGGTTTATTGTTTGGGTATAAAATGTGTTGGTGTTGTAACTGCTTAGGTAGTAAGTTACTCGAGTTTGATTGTTGAAACTTTATGATTTTAGGAGGTACCCGATTTATATTTTCCACTTAATTTAATTTTGAACCTTATGGAGGTTTATGGCAAATGGTAAGTGAAGGGGAACTACCCAAGTGTATTAGTTGACTAGTTAAAGATTTTTAGTTGATTTGAGTAAGCCAATTGATTCATTAAGGGTTGATAGTCAACCTAATGCATTGATGCAGTGTTTAGGCAAATAATTTTTTTCTAGTTTACTTACAATATGAAAATTTGACTAAAAGATTTTTCTAATCCATTAGAGATATACACATTGGAGTCTAACGTTTATAACTTAATTGTGCAATTGACTAGGTCATAATTCTTGTTGATTGGAGGCACTCAATATGTGAATGTTGGACCTAAAGTTATATAAGCTTTTGGAAATTTTTAGGCACTAAGAACTCATTATTAATCATCTAATCTCTTAAGATCTAGTTGATCTAGTGCCCAATGAAACTCCAAGAGCTTGGACAAAGGATTGGATGACTTTAACTCTTAAGCCCTTGTTAATTTATTCTTACTAGCTTTCCATTTTTATCTCTTAGGGACAGGTATATATATATAAAAAGAGAAGTCTTAGTTTGGGTTAAGTTTGTTAAGAGCTTATGGAATTCTATTGGTTGAGTCAATGTTGATGCCATGACAATTTTAATTTTGATTTGTGAGGATTACTCTATTGTCTCTCTGAATGGGTGATTATAGTGGATATTTATGAGAGACATATTTGATGTGTGTAATTCATACTCATATTTTATATTTATTTTCAATATTATATAAGCATATTTATATTTATTTGTAGTATTTTAATGCATTTTCATTATTTTAGTTTGGGAGGTTGCTCTTGTGTATTTTGTATTAACATGACATAAAGATCTCAGCTTTTGGACGCACCTAAAGATAGAGGAGTCTCATTCTAGCAACTTACATGGTTTACTCATGGCCCATACAATGGTTGTGTATATAGCCGTCAATTTGGGTCAGGCCCGCCGGGTTGGCTCGCCCCGCCAAGTAATTTAGATGGGTTAGATTGAAATTTTATCAACCCATTTTAAGATAGGTTCAGATGGGTTGGCCCGCCTAAGCTCGCGACCCGCGTGGGTTGGCCCACGACGGGCTTGGGTTGGCCCGCGGGTTGAAAAAGTTTATTTATTTATTTTAAAATTAAAAATTAAAGTAGAAAACTCAATGAATTAGTGGGTTTGGTCCATTTAAATTATAATTCAAACTTAAAAATTATAATTCAAATTTAAAATTTTCAACTTAATCAATTTAAATTATAATTAAAATTTAAAAATTTTAATATTTTTAATATTTTTATATTTTTTAATAGGCCCGCGGGTTGGCCTGCTTAACCTACGGCCCGCCTTAAGTTGGGTTGGATTAGAGATTTCGCAACCCGCCCAATTGGTGGATCGGCCCGCCTCGCCCCGCCATATGATAGGCCCGCTATGAGTTGGTCCGTCCCATCGTGGGTTAACTCGTTTGACGGCTCTACTGGTGGTGCACGGAATTTTGGTTTTTATTACTATTTCGATGATTATTAAATCATACGATAATAATCAAAATTTTCGTTCCATCATAAGAATTAAAATTTCATTGAATTACATAATTGAGGTAATAAAATATGAATTTTAATCAAAATTTAATTGGTTTATGTATTATATTGTATTATCGGCAAAAGAGAAGTATTTATTTTCCCCACTTTGAAAAAAAAATATTCTCTAATTTAAAAATATATTTATCAATATTATTATAATAACTTTTAATTGAAGCAGCAGCTTTAGTCAAATTTGATTAAAGTTACTTAAATATACACTAGTTTACAAAAAATATTTAAATAATTTTAATGAATATTAAAATAACATTAACTAAAATATTTAATGATTTTGAGTAAATCAGTTTTTCTCAAATCTCCTACAACAGCAGTGAGCAGTAGAGCAGAAATATTTTTAAAATATGGACACCTTTTTAATACATTTTTCAAAGTTCGGCGCCTTTAATTTTCTGCCTATTATATTTTGAAAGTAATACAATTTATCGCTTTCTTCCGCTTTAGAAGCTCCAAAGGGCAGAGAATCCACCGAATACATCAATGCCATCGTCGTCGCCGTCCGGCAACGGCGGCTCTGCCACCGGAAAAAAATCGTACAGAAAGTCTTCGCACAGAAAAGGAAACTCTGCACTCTCATCCAACGTCACCTCCTCGAATTTCTGTCCCTTCTCTGACTCTGGCGGAGCTGGCAACGGCTCATAAGAAGCGTGGCGAGCGGCCGCGACCTGGATTTGCTCGTGCGAGACCGGAGCAGGCCACCCGGCGGGCGCATCGGCCGGAAGTTGTTCGGGGAAGTTGAGCCTGGTGGCGGCTCCACGCAGGCAGAAGGCGGCAGCATCGAAGGCCCGCGCCGCCTTCTCCGCCGAATCGTAGGAACCGAGCCATATCCGGTCCCGGCTCCGTGGGAGGCGGATCTCCGACACCCACTTCCCCCACCGCCGCTTCCTCACCCCCAAGTACCTCGCCTCGCTCTCTCTCTCGCCGCCTTCCCTCTGCGTTTTAGGCTTCATTTAGGTTTCCGATCGATCGAACGGGGAAGTGAGTAGAGCAGATGAGTGCGGCGGTGCTGTACTTAAAAGCGCCGGAGATAACGTGGACCACGATACTCTCGCGTCGACAACGACCGGAGACACGACGGAGGGCACGAGCTACAGCCCACCATGTTCAGTTTTCCCGCACGTGCCGAAATCGCCTTGCATCAAATTCAAAGGATCTCACTGGCAATGATTAGGCTGTTCAAGAAGCCGTCTTTTGAACAGCCGTCTTTTTATTAGATTGTTCAACTGTAATTTTTTATTTTTTTTAATATATAATTATAAAATTGATGGTGTAAAATTATTAGAATGATAAATTTTATATTTTTATAAAAAAAATCATCTTTTGAGGTTTAGGATAATAAGTAAGCAATAAGACGGAGGATTCAAATTTCATGAATATATTTAAAAAATTATGATATTGATCCTATCGTAAAAATTAAATATATAAATTATTTAAAAAATCATCTTTTGAGAAGAGAGGAATTATTCATATTTAGTTCTTATTATATTAGCTTTCATTCTTTGAATCAAAATTGTGGTATAAAAACTTGGTGGCTAGACTCCAAAACTAAAATTAAAAATACTTGTTTGGTGAAGCAATTTAACCAGCTGAAATTAGTTTTAAGAAAACAACAACTGTTTGGTATCTTATTATGCGTCTACTTCTAAATATGTGAATTAAAGTTTTCAAAAACTTTTATTGCAAACTAAATGCCACTCTACTCTTATGCAAATTGCAAATTCAGAAGAAAATTGAAAAAAAAAATGCGAAGATTTTCATTGTTGCATGAACAAGATAATGGAGAGGACTGCTTATAGGATTGTGGCAGGAGGCCTTACTCTTGTTAACATGCATTGACGAGGATATGATTAGGGGTGTAAACGAGCTAAATTGCTCATGAACTATTTGAGTCTCGGTTTGAAAAAATATTCGTTTGAGTTCATTCGATTAAATTAACAAGCTGAGCTTGAGTCTGATTTCGAGCTCGAAAATATTATCGAGTCAAATTCGAGCTTAACAGTATTTACTTCATGAGCTTGTGAACATGTTCGTTTAAAGACTCATGAATGTGTGTATGTATATATATCATAAATATTATATATTAATGATCAATTAAGTTCAAACTAAACTCGTTTAACTTTTAAATGAGTTATTTTCGAATTGAGTTCGAACTAAACTCGTTTAACTTTAAAACGAGCTATTTTTGAACCGAGCTCGAGCCATTCGTGAACTATTTAATTTCATTACGAGTTGAACTCGAACTTAAGAATTGAAACTCGAATCGAACTCGAGCTTAGGAAAAACGAACTGAATTCGAGCTCGAGCCTCTTACTATTCGGCTTGGTTATCTTCGATTACCCCTAGATATGATAGTGGCGATGCCAGATGCATTGAGCAACCATCGTCGCTACATGATCACAACGAGAATCAATCTTAAAATAAACAGCAAGGTAGACCTGCTTCACCTTCATCAGACCTTGCTAAGCACTGTCATTCCTCACTCATATTAGCTACCACAATCCTTTGACAGCATGTGTTGCAGTCACTCCACATACAAGCATGCCACCGATACTCAAAGAGTTTAAAGAAGATTATGCATAGAAATAGTTGCAAAATGAGAAAGGAACTAAGTGTTAGATAATTATTATTATTGACCTTTAAAAAAATAAAAGAAAATAAAGTAACTTCATGCAATTGAAGTTACTAATCAAACATCTAAATAATAATAATTATTATTTTAACCTACATAAATAATAATAATTATTATTATCGATATATGACAGATGCATGAAAATAAAGATGTTATATATATTGATCATGATCTCTCTGCCTATAAATAGAAATCATAATAATATTCTATTATATGGATCAATTTGAGTGTTTTTCATAAGGAAGAGAAAGAATAGCTTCTTCATCAAACTCAAGTATGTAAAATATATAGATTTTAACATCTGTTCATAAAATAAATATAATGATCATGTATATTGTAATATTAATCTAAAGGTATATTATAATATATTCTGCTATTTTATCTGAATTTGTCTATCTTATTTGTAGTAATTTCTCTTCATTCGCAAGATTCTTCTATTACTGTGTTTAATGGTTTAAATTTCTCTAAATAAAGTGAGCAAAGTTAATTTTCATTAGGCGTGTTAGATCTTGACTTGAAACTACTAAAAGAAAAACTCATTGTTATTATTGATTCAGTGAGGAAAAGAATAAAGTATGGGAACGATCTAACAAATTAAGCATTATATTTATGGGAATTACTATTGCAAATTATAACATTAAGACTACCATTCCACAAATAGAAAATGCAAAGGAATATTTAAAGTTTGTGGAAGAATATTTTCTTTCTGTCAATAAGTCACTCGTTGGTACATTAATGACATAACTCATGACCATAAAATTTGATGGATTTTGTAGTATCCAAGAACATACAATTGAGATGACTAGTATTATAGCAAGATTAAAGACTTTAGGAATGACTATGGATGACTCCTTGGTTTAATTTATTCTAAACTCACTACCTCTTGAATATGGTGTTTTCAAATTAACTATAATACTGTTAAAGAAAAATGGAATGTAATGAATTGATAAGACAATGTATTCAAAAGGAAAATAGACTTAAAAATTTGGGAGGTCATTCTATCAACTTCACTATTCAAGAGCTAGTAAAGCACTAAAAACAAAAGTCAAAAGTTTTAAGAATAAAAAAAGGCCTATTAAAGCTCCTCAGGCTAATAAACGAGAACACAATAATAAGTGTCATTTTTGTAAGAAATGACACTATTAGGAGGATTGTCCCAAACGCAAGGCTTAGTTCGAAAAGAAAGCTAACTATATTAAAAACTTATGTTTGTTTCAAATCAAACTTGATTGATGTTCCTCATAATACTATTGGTGGCTTGATTTTGATGATACTACTCATGTATCCAATATATGATATAGGGATTCCTTACAATCCAAATCACAAACTATGATATCTCAAATTTCTTCATCATATTAGACTTAATATCAACCATAAGAGAATCAAACGAGCTCATATATATTATGTCATCAACATAAAGACAGATAATAATATAATCATCTCTACCTTGCTTCTTCACGTATAGAGTGGACTCATTTTTACTTCTTATGAAATTATTTTGTCAAAAGTAACCATCAATCTTGTTATACCATGGTCGTGGGCTTGTTTTAACCCATAAAATGTCTTTCTCAACTTGTATACCTTCGCCTCTTTGCATTCAATTATAAAACCTTTAGGTTGAGCTACATAGACTTTTTCTTGCAAGTCTTTATTTAGAAATGCAAATTTGACATCAAATTGATAAATAGACCAATACAATTGTTTAGATAATGCTAAGATAATTCTCATAGTTTCAAATCTAGCAATGGGAGAAAAAGTTTATTCGAAATCAATATCTTGTTATTACAAATACTCTTTTGCAACAAATCGAGCTTTGTATTTCTAAATGGTCCCATCAACATGATATTTTACTTTAAATACCCACTTGAGACCAATTACATTCTTGCCTTCAAGTAGATCCACCATCTCCCATGTTTCATTTTTATGGATTGTCATTAACTCTTCTTTCATTGCATTTCGCCATTCTTCCTTTATTACCGCTTCTTCAAAAGTTGTAGGAATTATAACAAAGAGAGCAAATTGACTTGATTCATAAACTTCTCTCAAGGATCCAACTTTTCCTAGAGGTGTTTCATCAGATGATTCCTATAAAGGGGATGAGCTGCTACTTCTTGAATTTGACAGTGAGAAAGCAAGCAACCCTAAAGGAGATGATTCAACACCTTTAGTTGATGATTCAACACCTTTAGTTGTTGGCGTTCTGTTTTCCATTGTGATATGAACTTGAGTCTCTTCACCTTATGTATTCTAATTCCAACTTGAATCTTCATCAAAATATTGATCTCTCCTTATAATTAATTTATCACTACGAGGATTATATAACCAATATGCTTTGGATTGATTGCAATATCCAACAAAGATTTATTTTTCATATTTCTTCTTAAGTTTATGATGAAATTAAGAATTTATCAAAGCATATGCAATACAACAAAAAATTCTCAAGTGATTTACCAATGATTTTCTATCTCACCATATTTCATATGATATTTGATTCAAGACAACCCTTGTTGGAAAAATATTCAGCAAATAAACTGATATGACCACTACTTCAGCTTAGAAAAGATTTGGAAGTCTTTGATTTTCACTTCTAATCATTTCTTCAACTGTTTAATTTTTTCATTCGGTTACACCATTTTGCTTTGGTGTATAAGGTATTGTCAATTCCCTATGGATACCATATTCTTCACAAAATAATTAAATTCTTTAGGTAGAAACTCACCTCCTCGATCGGTATGGAGAGTCTTTATTAAGGTACACTTTTGATTTTTCATAAATGTCTTAAATTTTCAAGAGTGTTTGACTTGTCTACTAGAAAATAGACCCAACTTATTCGACTAAAATCATCAATAAATATTAAAATATATTTACTCCCACCAAGCGATATAGTTCTCATAAGCCCATAAACACATCCTTCACATCAAAGATGTGTTTAGAAAAGGCTTCCTTATTTATTTTCCATAAACACATCCTTCACATAAACTTAGAGAAATAATTTGAGGTAATCCAAATGTTGGTGCAATCGACTCGTGGTTAAGATTGACCTGACCAAGCTCGAGTTGACTCAAGTTTGTAGGATCGAAGTAAGCATTAGAGGGGGTGAATAGCGCATTTGTCACTTTTTCACATGTTTGAAAAACTTTGCAAATTGAGTAATTAAATGCATTAAATGCACAGCAGAATACAAAAATAGACACATTTATTTTACTTAGTTCACAGTCATTGGTTGCTACTCCAAGAGCCACAGTCCTTGACTGTTCATGATGGGTGATGATTGGTTTAATTTGCATTGCATTTTATTTTGAATTAATAAACATTTGAGTTCATTTGGGTTAAATAATGGGTTTTGGTGTTAAAATTTCTATTCATGATTTTCTTTAGAGTTAATTCAAAGTTGCTTAATAATGATTTGTTTTTTTTTTAATTTTGGTTTTAGGTGCAGGATCTGGATAATTGACGAGCTCGAGTTAGCCAGGTCAATCCAAATGTTGACTTGACTGATCAAATCAGTGAACCAGTCCATTAATTGAGTCAGGAATTGGATGCAGCTATGAACCGGACCAGAGAGGCAAGTGAACCCGATTCAATGGAGGAGAAAACACAGCGATTGAGAAGGGAACAGTGGCTTCGCAGATTTGGATCGCGACTTTTCTTCTCTGCGCGCGCGACACCAAGGCGAAACTCCATTCAGATCTCAGATCTCAGTTCATCTTCCATCTTCAACAGCAATCTCTGAAATCATCAGCAACGGGCAAGAGATTGGGCAGATCGCAATCAACATCATTTCCAGATTTCGCTGTTTCCTTCTTTCCCATTCCGCCGAACCATCAGATTAAGGGCGTTCCCTGAATCTGTTCTTTCCAGTTAATTGCAGAGTTTCTGGAGTTCTCTAAGGAGTTCTGCAATCGCTTCATTCTCAGATTCATCAGAGCAACAACATTCAAATTTATCAGTTCATCTTCAGATCCGATCGCTGTTTAATCTCTGTTCTTCACGCGACGAGAATTCTGGCTTTAAGGGCGTTCTCTTTAGCTGGAATGTCTTGATTTATCGGCTGAGGAATTCAGAAGATGCTGTTGAAAACCGAAAGGGCGTTCCCTGAGGTTACTTTGCAGATCTGCGAAGAGAAGGAATTTGTTCTTTGATCTTAAGTTTGTGAATGAATTTTCCAGAATTTCTTAACCTAGATTTCAGAATCATTACATTGAACATTTGCTGTTATTTTGCTTCAGCTTAAGAACCTTTCATTTGTTGAATTAGAATTTTAATGATCATTGAATTTGTGTAGTTATATTTTCTGTTTCTGTTTTAGTAGTTCTGTTTTGAATTTCAAGCATTTTAATTCAATCAAAAGTTAAGTTTCTGTCATTAGATCTTTTAAATCAAGATTGGATACTTAGTTTAATGTCATTAGAGTTTAGAGATTCCTTGCATGTAGAGGTAGATTCCATACGAATTTAGATTCCATGTTGCGTTTACTTTTGTTATTAAATCTGCATTTAAATAGTT
>JBBMKF010000095.1:5278609-5293491 GCA_037834155.1 Curcuma caesia | reverse complement strand
ATTATAACTCAATTTATCCGGAGGGTGGTAAGTGCATCATATTTCTCTCTGTATCAATTAACAACAGTTTTATAAATAGACCCTCAACTGGAGGTTAATTGTTTATGATTTTATTCAAAGGTATTTTGTTGTTCTTGTGTTGGAACATCCTTAAATACATCTAAACGTTAAAATTATAGTCTTGGGCAATGAGTTTTTAGCGAAGTTACTTATACACTCTTTTAAGGCAAGCTTACTCAATGCTCAACTCATTTTATGCTCATGTGATATATTTCATCGTGAATACGCTTGTTTGTAAGTTTGCAGGTGATTCATTTATAACTTAGTAAGTGTAATGATATTTTAAATTCAGGGGCTTGCTTATTTTATAAATCCAATTACTGCAAAAAGTATCATAAGGTTTAGTAAAGGAATTGCCATCTTAAGCCCTAAGCAAACACACCCCCCTAGTTCAGCCTCAGTACAGTATTGGAAAAATGAAGCATATGTATCATAATCCGTCCTGACTTGTTCACCTGAATTCGTCTGAGCACTTGCTTTCCCCTGAGTTTGAACAGCAAAAGATACTGGCTTGGTTCTGAGTCTATTCTTCTTAGTTCCATGATTCCTTGGTTGGAAACACCTGAGGTAGAGAAAGAAAACTGCGGGAAATATATATAAAAAGTTAATTTCAGTTTCTTTCCTTCAGAGGCAATGGCATTCTTTTGCTGGCAGCAAACAGACTTTGTACATGAGCAACAACAATGAATTGCTATATTACAAAACATGTATTGGTGTAACCTTACAGATCCTTGTCCATAAGTTTCACTTTCTTTTTGGGTTGTTCAGATCTCCGTACTGGTGTCGGGAAGAAGAAGAAATGGTGGAAGTTTGGAAACAAACATTGAATCAAAGTGGTAATATTTTTGCTTCATACTCAACATGGTACAAGATTCATGCTATCTTTTACATGACATCCCAATTCTGTTCGATGTTGTTTACTTGTGTTTTTGATGTCTGATTATGATATGTTAGGCGCTTCATGAATATTGGTTATGTGAAACTCTCTTGGTTTATTAAAACTAGCTATTTGTAATAAAATTCTGTATATACTTCGCGCTTCAAGATTATTGGTTATATGAATATTAGTAAATGTAGTGTATTAGTTTGATGTGAATCAATGTGTGTGATAATATTGTGCAGTTTATATAATCAGTCTGATTCGAATTGATGTATTCTATTATTGTGATGTGAATTGGTCATAGTTGAGTTGATTATAATGTAATAGAATTGTTGAGGTGGACAAGGATTGAATCTTAGCGAAGCCGAGATAATGTCCTTTTTCGTCAGAATCAATTGAAATTTTTCGATTTACCTCTTTACAGATGATTGTAGGATTGATCGTGTGGGACCGCTGGAGTGATGGATTTATGTAAATTGGTAATTTGTTTGCCAAGATCAGTTTATTTTGTTCATAAAAATTATAATTGTTGCTTATTTGAAACCAATTTTATATATGTAAAGTTTAAATTACTTATATATTTGAGCTATTTATGTCATGGTGTAGAAATATAATAGATTTTTATTTTTTCTCATAATTAAAAAAAAACATTTTCGCGTACTCTCTCTAATTAACCGCGCCTCACCATTAGTGGGATCAGGAGATGAAGTAATAGCGAGTAGAGAGATACGGGTCACGGGCCATGTGAAAATCAGATCGCGTCACAAACCCACTGTGTTTCTTAAACCTATCCTGCCCTCCTCTTACTTCCTCCCTCCTCAGGCGCTTCCTCGCTTGCTCGGCGCCAAGAACCCTACTACGGCAATTCTATTCCCAATTCCGCTCCAAGTACTCTAGTATCACTTATTCTCCTCTTTCTCTTTTTCTCTCTCTGTTTTTTTTTTTCTGTTGAGCAGTGGGAGGTGATTGGGACGAGACAACCTAAGTTGAGTAATTGTCTGCCACTAGAAAAAAAAATCATGATTAGCAATCGAATCTTCAGTTGCTAATCGGCCGTTAAATTTGATTAACGATCGATTAACGACCGATAAAAAAAATTATAAAAAATTCATCGTAATTAGATTTAACGATCGAATTCCAATTCGATCGTTAATTAGCGATCGATTTCAAATTCGATCGCTAAATTTAGGTTGCTAAATTTAGGGATCGATTTCGAATTCGGTCGCTAATTTTAGTGATCAAATTCGAAATCGATCGCTAATTAGCGACCATTTTTCATGTTTCGTCGCTAAAGTTAACGATCGAATTCGAGTTCAGTCGAGTTTGATCGCTAAAATTAACGACTGAACTTGAATTCGATCGCTAATTAGCAACCGATTTTCATATTCCATCGTTAATATTAACGATCAATTATGAATTCAGTCGCTAATTTTAACGACCGAACTTGAATTCGATCGTTAAATTTAGTAACCAAATATGATTTCGATCGCTAATTCCATTGTTAATATTTAAAAAAAATTATCAACATCCCATCCCATGATTATATTTATATAAGCTTTTCTCATACCATCTATACCATCCACATTTTAAATACATATTATAAATTTATATAAATGATAAATTAATTAATTTCTTATTAAAGAGAAACAATTAAAATCGACCCTAACAAACTTACCCCGAGACGACGGAGAGAAATCCCGCCATAAATATCCCACCGGAAGAGGAGATCGGAGAGATTGCAGGAGAAGGGAAAGGTTGCGTCGAGAATTTAGGGAAGGAATAGTGACCGAAGGTTCAATCGCTATTTTGCGACTGAACCAAAGTTCAATCGCTAAAATTAGTGACCGAACCTAGGTTCAATCGCTATTTAGCGACCGAACCTAATTTCGATCACTAAATTAGCGATCGAAATAAGCTTCGATCGCTAATTTAGCGATCGAACATAAGTTCGATCGTTTAGCGACCGACACAAGCTTCAGTCGCTAATTTTAGCGACCGAACCTTAGTCAGTAGTTAAAATTTGATTTTATTTCAAGTAGATACCATCTAATTCAAAAATTAGCGATCCAATATAAATTTCGTTGCTAATTTAGCATCGATTTTTAAATTCCGTCGCTAATTAACGATCGATTTTTAAATTTCGTCGCTAAATAACGACCGATTATAATTCCGTCACTAATTTAACGATCGATTTATAATCGTTCGCTAATTTAGTGATTGATTATAAATCGGTCGCTATTTAGTGATTGAATTTAAAAATCGATCGTTAAATTAGCGATCGTTTTAAATTCGTTCGTTAAATTCGTCGTTATTTATAATTATTTTTGTAGTGTGCGTTGGGGCAGGAGGGGAATCTTCTGGTGTGCATTAGGCTTAAAATGATTTAAGACTTGACCGGATCTCGTATAATCTGTATTCTCTAGTTTCATAATATCTTTCCCTTCCTTTTGGATTTCTTTTTTTCCACTATTTTTTAGGGTCCAAGAATAATATGTCATCCAACAGCAGCGCACTCGTTGCAAAAGAGGTATTTGTTTGTAGGGGTGAGTATTTAATTAAAATCGAACTGAATTAATTAAAATTGAATTGGATTGAATTTTTTTGAATAAATTGAACCGACTAAATTTTTAAATAAAAATCAAACAAATCGAACCGATAAAATTTCAATTAATTCAATTTTCGATCGAATTAATCGAAATAATTGAATTTTTTAAATATTATAAAAAATTTATTAATTAATTAAAATTTTATAAGTTTACTTATTTAAAAATTTAAAAATTATTTTATTTAATTTGGTCTATTCGGTTTATTCGGTTTAATCGAATAAAAAATTTTAAAATCGAAATCGAATCGAATTAATCATTTTTTTAGAAAAATAATTAAAATTTTAAAATAACCAAATTAAATTTTTAAATTCGATCAATTTATTTAGTTTAATGGAATTTTTACTGATCCTTATTTATTTGATATTCTTTTTCAAACTTATTGCGAAATATCTGATGATTATCTTTTATCTGTGCAATTCTTTGTTTACTTTCCTTGTTTTTATTATAATTTTCCTAATTTTTCTTGTGCTGAACCTTGCGGCATATGTATTCTTTAATTGATATGTATATGCAAAAATGAAAGTATCAAGGTATATGTCTGCTAGTTGTAAATACCAGAAGTACATTTGTTTCACTATATTCCAGCATGCTAAAACTTCTTAAATATGGATCAAAAAAAAGAATGGGCCTATTCAACAAGTTGAAGAAGAATTTTCAGCAGCGTGCCCAATGATTCATCAAGAGATATTCGGGGTTAGGACTGAATATTTGGTTAAAATTAAACTAAATCGAATTAATCAAAAATTGAATAAATTGATTTTTTTTCGAATTGATCGGACCGATCAAATTTTTTAATAAAAATCGAACAAACCAAACCGATATTTAATCGATTAATTTTATTTTTGACCGAATTAATCAAAATTTTTAAATAGCATAAAAATTTTACTAATTAATTAGGGATTTATAAATTTATTTACTTAAAATTTATAAATTATTTTTCTAGTTTGATTTATTCGATTTATTGAGTTTAACCGAATAAGAAATTTTAAAATTGAAACTGAACCGTATTAATCAATTTTTTTAGAAAAAATAATTAAAATTCTGAAATAATCAAACTGAATTTTTTAATTCAGTTTATTCGATTTAATCAAATTTTTGCTCACCCCTACCTTGAGTAGTCTAAAAATAGCAGTCGAAGAAGATAATATATCACATAAGCGTTACAATTTATCAAGTCTGCCTTTAATTACTTATTTTCCCATTAAGCATAATTATTTTATTACCTATCGTTTCAGCTTGAGATCGTCTACGGATGAGCCAGTTCGTCGGTCGAAGATGGAGAAAAAGACGAAGAAGTGTTAGAGAAGGAAAGCCTGAATATTTGCGTATGTGCGTACTTGTGCCCATGAGAAATGGAACAATTATATAGAGTTACCAGATGAGTTGTCCCATCACAGGAGATGTTTCATCTTCAATAAAGAGAATATTCCATCGCTGCAATAGTAAGGGGTCCTATCACTCATACTTGATATGGCACCAGACCTTGCCATGTTAATTAAACCATACTATATTAATGGGGTAGGTGAACTACCATCATATACTTTATTGTTCCACGTGTCCTTCTGGGCCTGCAAGCCGAGTGATGGAGTGAAAGAAGTAAGACTCAGAGGGACTGAGCTGACTAAGGCGAAGACCTCTATATGGAAGATCAATGATTCAATTGGGAGTAGAGCCAGTTGAATACTGAGTAGAGCACCGAGTAGGTCACGGGTCGAGTTAGAGCTCGAAGTCAAATACTAAATGGGAGTTGAGCTTTAAGATGGGTCGAAGTCGAGTAAGAGGTCGAACACCGACCTAGGGCGGGGAGCTCAAGCCTAGAGCTCAGTCGGGCGGCTTGAACTCGAAGCTTAGAGTCAGGTGTTGAACAGGAGTTGAGCCTTGAGAGGGGTTGGGTGTTGAGTTCCGAGCCGAACTGGTTGTAGAGTCGGGTGTTGAGTTCCGAGCCGAGCTGGTTGCAGAGTCGGGTGTTGAGTTTCGAGCCGAACTGGTTGCAGAGACAGGTGTTGGGTCGACCATGGATTTAGTCGAGCATGGAGTCAAGTCGGAGCTCGACCACCTAGCTAGAGTAGAGAGCTTGGGTGTGAAATTCAAACGTAGAACTAGGATGTAGGACCAAATTAATCAGCCTTGAAGTCAAATCTTATGTCTGATGTATCATCTCCAATTAGATCAGATCTTGGATTTCTTGATTGTACATATAAAGCCATAACACTTACTTTACTTATTCATCTCATTACTATAAAAAAAATGATAATCCCAGTTAGTCGCATTAACTCAATCCTTGGGGGTGACCGGCACGGTCCCACAGAAGTTTCCCACCGGCCACCAGGGTAAATCGGGAAGCGTACGCAACGGCCAACCCAGATGTCCAACATCCTTTGATTGCGATCCCCATTTAGAGGAAAATTCCTACAAATATGCCGTAGCTGAGGATCAAACCGCGGGTGCCTGGGTGACAACCTAGATGTCCTACTGCGATACCATAGCCCCGGAGACATCCATCTCATTACTATAGAGCTTGCATAAAAGTTAAAACCATTAATTATTTTACGTTTGCATAACTTTCCACCGGAAATAATTCATCCCAATATTTAAGTTCCTGTTCTTACTTTATCTAATTACAAAATTTTATATTGTGGGTTATCTAGTCACAAAATACTCCATTAGACTTTTCATTATTATTTTGTCTCCTCTAATATTATTCATTAAATCTTTTTTCTTTCACCTTCAACAAAATAGCATCAGTCGGTCTCTTATAAATTTTGAGATGAAGCTATGATCATTTGCAATTTACCTTTAATTTTCTACCATTTATAATATAAGTTATTATATACATTTGTATCATTTGACTAGAGCAGTCAAACAAGCCAATTCGTAGTAGGACGGATCAATCCATTAAAAATCCGTCATATGATGAGGTAGGCCGGGCCAATCCACCAACTTAACGGATTGAAAAATCTTCAATCCAATTCAACCTAAGACAGATTACGGATTAGACGTGCTAACCCACGGGTCTATCAAAAAATTAAAAATTTTAAATTTGGATTACAATTTAAATTGATCAAGTTAAAATTTTTAAATTTGAATTGTTACTCATTGAGTTTTCTATTTTAATTTTAAATTTTAAAATAAATGAATAAACTTTCTCAATTCGCGGACAATTCATACGAGTCACGGGCTAGACGAGTCAATTCATATGAACCTATCTAGATTGATAAAATTTTAATCTAATCTGTCTAATTAATCTGATGAATCAATCCAAATTGACGGCTATACATTTGACCAAAAACATTTTTGTTGTCATCTCGATCTACACTATCATATCAAATTATCAATCGTAACCAACTGATGTTACATGAACCAACCTAATTAATTTTTTTGGAAGATATCCTTTGAGCATTCAAAGCTTATCGTTTGACATCTTTATTTATCGCTGTTTATCGGTTGCTGAAAAAATGGTGAGCCAAGTGGGCCCGATTGTGATCGCCGTTGCGGACATGAGTGCGATGGACCGGGACAGTCATTCATCCGGCTTGCGTTGAAAAAAGGAGGCTGACTAGGAGGAACGTGGATATATGCGGTCACAAATTAAGTGTGCGCATAAAATAACATTTATTATTATTATTATTTTTTAAAAAAAACAAAAGTTAAATGAACCTACTTGGTTTAACTAAACACCAAAAATAATGCATTTTTATATTTAATCTTTTATCTGATTGAAAATATTTAATATAATTAAATAAATATACTTTTTGTATTGTAACTAAATAAAGTTATTTACTATGATATAATTAAATGAATATTATCTATTACAATAAAAAAATATCTAAAGATTAACAAAAATGTTTTAAAATTGATGTCGATAAGATTCATCACACCAAACACGATGGCGACAGTGCTTGAAGGATAACATAATAAGGTTTATCCGTGGATGTACGACAAGAATATCTTCAGTGGAACATCAACGTCTTAACCAAATCTTAATCATGAAGATTGATGGAAGAAAGTCTCCTATCAAATTAATGCATGCAAATTGTATTGCAATTCATGTATAATCTAATTAAAAACGAGAAGAAAAAAACAATAACTTGGTTAAATCTGACTATTTCGATCAAATATCACGGATAGTGAAGCCATCAGTCAACGAATTGTCTGACACGGATGATCTTCGAGTTGAGCCAAGGGGTGGATCCTGATACAAACCTGAAACACATTTTAAAGAAGAGATTAGACTGATATCAGAGAGTTCCGACAGGCCACTTCGACGTTCAAGTTAGGATTTCATTGAGGATGGTGCAAAATGAGAAAGAAAGTAGTAGGAGTGGAGTTTCAGAGATCAAACCTCTAGAATAGTAATGGAAGGGTCCTTTTATAACTTGCACTGGGTCCCTCCACGTCGGGTGGGGTGGCGTCTTCCTAACTGCCTACAACCGCCTGCCGAGAAAGGAAATTCCTTGAAATCCTCTTTTCTTTTGGTCGTATGTGTAAAAAAAAGGGGAATTGAAGGAAACCACATCTGATAGCTTTACATTCCTCTTGGCTTTATGTGCAGGAGAGGGGGTATCGGAGGAGATCGCACCTAGCCACTTGGTACATCCTTTATCCTGATGTGCAGAAGAAAGAGTATCAGAGGAGATTGAACTTGTGACTGCCATGGGTACATCGTCTTGCTGGTACATTCTCATATGAATGTCTGCATGTAGGAACATTCTCTTTTGAGGAGTTGTGTGATGTGGTGGCACGTGGAAGGCTTGAAATGAGAACCTTGGAAGAGGTGGTGCAGGGTGGAGTGGTTGAGAAGAGGGGCCTGAAACGAGGTTGGTCGAGACGAGGTCAATCGAGACAAGGTATCCGGTGTAGTCTTGGGGACCCGCTGAGGGGGCCAGAGCCGAACCCAAGTGACTCCCTTGACTTGAGCCTATATTGTTGGTCGACTAAATCTGATATAATCAAATTCATGTTTGACTTATTCTAACACTTTATCTTGGATCTTGACCGTGAGTCTGCAGACTCTTGACCTTCGTCCAAAAAAAAAGAGCCACGTCATTCTTATCATCTGTATCACTAACCAAATAAAATAAATTGTTAAATTAAATTAAATGTTGGAAATTAAAGTCAGATCGATATAAAATGGAATGAATATCTTTTATGACAAAAAAAAGTTGCGGAACTAGATGTAAATGTTGCGGAACTAATAATGATTTAATTACAAGATTAGTTAGTTAATATTCTTACCAAAAGAGTATCAAAGAATAAATTATATTGTCAATTTATTAAAAAAAGCCAGCATCTTAAGAAACTTAAAAAAGGAAAGTTCATTAGTATTGAAACCTGCTCGACGATGGTTAAAGAAGGCATTGTGCCTGAGTTGCAAAAGGTGTAGCAAAGGATTCTTCTTCTTAAGAACATTGTGATGAATCCATCCGTGGGAGCTTCTTCTTCTTAAGATAATGAATTCTATGTAAATAAGACTTAAGGCATCTACCTCTTAAATTGAATCTTCCTATGATTTACAAGCACTGGCGATTGGCAATCTTCATTAGAGAATACTATGATTTAATTCACCCGTAGCCCTGCATAAGAAGTTTTTATCTAGCTCCACCTTTAAAGTGCTCTCGACCCAAGACATGGAGCATCAGCATTAAGTTACATGAAGAATTATATTTTTGACAACTTTAATTTTTACAAGTAATTATTATTGCATTCTTCTTGGTGTCGATATTTACAAACAAACAGAGCTTAGCCCGGAAAGAATTGCATCTATGTACCCAAAATACAATACATACTAATTATATTTCTGCTGAAAAACACAAAAAGTTGAAAATTTATTCTAATTAGTTCATGTGGAAGATGGTGCAGATCGGACATTACAGTGGAATGCTCAGATTGATTTGTTTGACGTACGATGCACATCGACATCAATAGCATAGCGTCCCTCCATAAGCAACCCAGTGAGCAAATCTATCAGAAAATTCACCAGCATTGGAGCTTTCAGATGCTTGCCTGCCTTCTGCTTCACCGACCTGCATACGTGAACATGGGTAATTTGTCATTGTTTGAGAGAGGACCGTAAACTATCGCGAAGAAGGATTCAGCAAAAATACAGCGTCTGAGAGTAAGTAACAGGAAAAGAAATCGTGCTGAAAAATTATACAAAGAAACACACCTCAATGCCGGCGCCCTCAATATTTAAGCTGCTAATTTCCTCTTCTCCTTCAAGAACATTTTCAGTGGAAACATTTGTCATTGGTGAGTTAATGATAGAGGACCTGCAACGCAAGTGAAAGGAAATGAATAGCAAAATGGGATTAGAATCGAAAGAGACGTGTAGACTGATGGCCACAGCAATAACAAGCACAGTATGCTTACATGGGTGAAATTAAATGCTTTCATAATTTTATTTTGGTCTAAGACATGTTTGCAGGACTCGCAATGATTCTTAATGTTAAAGGTTTGCGTTTACGTTCATGCAAGCAACATGACGGAATTCTTCCTCAAACAAAGATATTACTAGGATTGGTTGGCCAACACGATCGATAATAACTTATAAATGAAATGAGCCAACAGCAAACGAATAGTTTGTTATGAGTGGCAGCAAACTTAGCCGGTAGGGAACCAGCATTCTCAGAAGATATTTTTATTTTTATTTTTTTTACTTTTTATCTTCTAAACAAAAGTAGACATGAAAGCAATCTCACGGGCCCTGAAGATTTTTTTATTTTTCACTAAAGAAGACAGTCATTGAAGATTACCTGTCAGAGCCTTCATCTTCACACGAATTGCCTGATGATGAAAGCCAATCGAAGTCAAGGAAGTTCGAACAGTTGGAGTCATTGAATCCATGTTTGCTGAAGCATATGTGCCCATTATCTGAAACTATTTGCCTCCTAGGAATTGTTGGCATGTAACTAATAAAGAGAACAGGAGACTATCATTAGACTATGTTTGTGCATAAGGAACATCTAAAAGCAGCAATTCTTGTTCCATAAGCTCCAATAATGCTGGAGTTTGACATACAACGGGAACTGTCAAAATTAAATAGTTTCACTAGAATTTCAGCTGCTACATACTTCTGTTTTAGTAGTCTGAATGAATAAGCAGCAAAAGAAAATAGAAAAAACAAACTGTAGTTCAAGTAATCACCTTCTTGTTAGAAACCATAAGAGGAACTTAAAATGAGTTCACATGAGTAATAGCCAAGAGAAGCTCACCTGCAATATTGAATATCATTATCACAAGTTGAAATTTCAGGCGTGGAATCACAAAGACCCTTGGCAACTGAATCTTGTTGTATTCTCACAGGGAATGCTGAAGCAGCAGGTTCATTTGATCCAGGATCACAAAGAATATTACCATCTGACAGCGATCTCTTAATAAATGACCTGAAAAATAAAAAGCTGAACTTTAACTTGGGAAAGTGCTCCTGAAGTTACTAAGATATTTTTCACAGATGGGTAAGGAGAAGAAATAGCAATAGTGGGTGCTCTTATTGGAAATTAGTGCAACAACAACAACAACCAAGTTTTATCCCACTAGGTGAGGTTGACGATAAGGATCCTTCTATCCCATTGGACTCTATCCCCTACTATATCATCATTTATATTTAAATAAAATTTATCTTATTTTATTATTGTTAACTAAGTCTTTTTTGGTCTTAATCTTTTTCATTTGATGTGCACATTTGTCATAGTTTCATATCGCCTAACTAGAGCATCTATTAGTCATCTACGTATATGTCTGTACCATCTTAAACGTGTCTCCCTGAGTTTTCCCTTAATAGAGACAACCTGACTGTTCTCTCTAATATTTTCATTTCTTATCTTGTCCATCTTTGTATGTCCGTACATCCACTTTAACATCCTCATCTCTACAATTTTCATCTTCTGCTCATGTGCTCGAGTTATAGCCCAACATTCAACTTCATATAACATATCAAGTCTAACCGTCGCTTTGCAAAACTTTGCTTTAAGTCTTAGAACTATTTTACGATCACAAAGAACACATGATGCTCTCCTTCATTTCAACCATTCCGTTTGTATTCTATATAAGACGTCTCTCTCAATCCCTCCATCCTTTTGTAAAAATGATCATAAATACTTATAACTCATCATCTCCTATCTTAACAATTATCTGATTACGTCTAATATTACTAAACTTAAATTACATATATTCTGTCTTTGCTCTACTAAATCTAAAACTTTTCACTTTTAGGATTTCCCGTCAAGATTCAAGTTTAACATTTATTTCTTTACGTGTCCTATCTACCAAAACAATATCATCTGTAAATAACATGGACTGTGGTATCATATATTAGATGTGTCCAATGAGTTCATACATGATTAGTGTAAAAAGATAGAAATTTAGAGTTAATTCTTGATAAAACTCTATCTTTATGAGGAATATTTCAGTTAATCCGCCTAAATTCTTTACTTTTGTCATTACATTCTCATACATATTTTTAATGTGTTCATCTAATCCTACTTCAGGTGCATATATGCTAATTATATTAATAATTTCTTTCGGCGCCACTATCTTGAGATCTATAATTCTATCTCCTTTCTAATTATTACTACATTCTTTAGCGAATTATCGACAGTAATACCTACTCCATTTCTTGTTTTACTCCTTCCTGTATACCATAATTTAAAACTTGAATTCTCTATCATATTTGTCTTCTCTATCCATTTTAGCTCTTGTACACATAAAATATTAATTCTTCTCATAATCATCATTTCTACTACTTTTATTATTTTATCAGTAAGTGTTTCTAGATTTCATATTCTAAATCTTAGATAATTAGATTTTCTATAATATTTGTTCTTATCCAACCTATGATGTGAAAACTCTTACATATTTAACACTACACCCGAGTTCTCATAGAGATGTAACGGTCTTTGCCAAGACGTTACAGTCAGACCCTGCAACATGTTTCTTACAGGGAACATCCTAACATTAACACAATAGTTTGACGAATCCATTCATTGAATATTTGTCTATAAGTCCACGCTAGCTGACAACCTAACACACAACTCTCACCCTTTTTCAAATGGGCTTGGGATCGGCTTTGGCGGGTTTTATTGGAAATCAGTATAAGATTTAAAAATTCTTAATTGCAAAAATGTTTGCATGGAACAACATAATTGAAACATGAGCAAAAGCAAAGTGTTGCATCAACATCCAATACTTGGTGCACAACAAGCATACAAATTTATGCTATCTCTACTATGTGACTATTATTTGCTTCTCTACAATCCTAGTGGCCAAATTGAATTCCATTGCAACATTAGATAATGTCGCATTTTATTAGATATATATATATGAATTTCCATTCTTTCAATTAAAACCATTGGAAATATATAAAATCAAAATAAAACTAAGATCAATGCAATTAAAGAGATGAAGCTAGTTTTCCTCTCTTATCCCAATCTATGATTATGGAGGTTCTCCTCTTAAAGAATCCAAGGAAATATTGTGTTATCTTGTCTATTGGTGAAATCTAGTTATCCAATACTCTAACTACCAAGAACGTAGTGTACTTCTTTGGCATGTTGCCAACCAACTTGGCATCCGGTTACATAAAGATATACCTTGCATTATCTAGCTGTAGGAAATATACCATGCATTATCTACCTGTAGATCCTATACTCTAAACAAATTATACCTTGCATTCTCATGAGAACGTGCATTGTGCCTTCCAGTACTGTAATGTTGATCAGAACTCAGCTCCCAAAGTGCTGGTTTACCCTGGTGGGGTTGGAAATGACCCAAGAATCTACAAATTTCATAAAGTTATTAGAATAAATGGAGACTGTTGCCAAGGAAGTGTTGCTATAGGACACTGCAAGGAGCTTAATGATAATCAATTGGTAAGAATGTAAGAACTCACAAGTTAATAGCATCTTGCTTCTCTCTATCCATATAGGCATTTCTGTAATAGCGTTGTATTGTCCTCAATAACTCCTGAGACTGGGTTGCAGCCTTCCATTGACCTCTTCTTTCAGAAAATATCTGAACACCATAAAAAAATAACTAATGATGTTGTGATCATGCAGAATATTTTCATGTTATAGATAGGCTATGGATAATCAAGCTAGACTTTATTTTCCTCATTCATCCATATACATTTTGCCAAAAGGGACTGCATTTATATTGTTAACCTGGGAAATTCCAGATACATTCAACTAAGAATAGCTGTACTGAGGACAAATTAATCCTTTACCTATCGAAAAAAAAGTGTGAAGGAAATTTTTGTATCAGAACTTCTCAAGGAGTGAATCAAATTAGGAAATTAAGTATTTACTAAAGATGATGAATTAGGTAGAGAAGGTTTATACATTTTTCATATTTTTAGTGAATGGATAATAAAGACTACTAAAAGAAACTCATATAGAGAATCTAGTACAGCTAAAGATTTAATTAGGAAACTCAAAAAAATCAGCTAAGCCAATGAAAAGCTAGACTAATGCAACCAAAATACTTCAACATGCAAAGAGTGGACTTCTTTGCAAACAGTCATAGATGTGTCAACTAGAACAGTCAAGCTGCTTGTGGCTCAGCAAAGGCAATTTGGTCATGTTAGGCATCCATGCCTAGGAAGAGAACATGCCATGGTTCATGTTAGACAGTTAGGCTATAGTATGTAATAATATTTGGCATGATTTGGCCTAACAAAGTGTAGCCCGTGGCTAAGGCCAATCATGCGAGTCAGCACACAGGTTGGGTTGGGCATGGCCATGTGCCCAACTAACTCGTTTTACTTCTTTATAAATCAAGGTTTAAAATATTGAGTTGTGCCGAGGTTTCGATCCTAGGTCAGAACAATACAATTTCGATATCGTATCGTACCGTGTCGGTATAATTTTGATATTTTTAAAATATCAAATATATTAACTAAAATAAAAAATTTAATCTAAATATTTAAAAATAAAATATATTTTTTAAAAAATAATAGGATAATTTTACGAAACTTTAATTAAGCTTATTTAAATTATCCCCAATTATAGTTAGGAGTTGATTATTAAAATCTAAGTTAAAAAAAACCAATACTGTGACTGCGACTAAGCACGCGCGACCAAGGGTATGTGCATCCCATGCGACGCCTTCAGAGGCATCATCGGACCCGGGCGATGGCTCCGGTAGTATCACTGGACTCGGGCAACGCCTCCAGTGGCATTGCCAAGCCCGCGCTACGCCGTCGGAGGCGTCGCCAAGCCCATGCGATGCCTCCGGATGATATCTCGATCGGAATGCTGGTACCAGTGTCGATCCGCTAGTGGAATGCAAATTTTCGCTGGTATCGAGCGATACATCTTGAGATTTCAATCCTTGTTATAAAT
>JBBMKF010000095.1:5248211-5259733 GCA_037834155.1 Curcuma caesia | reverse complement strand
AAAATAACATTTCATTGAGCAAAGTTAAACTTCATTTCTCAAAGCAAATTGTTCTCTTGAGCTTTTTAGTTAAGGCTGCCTTGTACTAAAACATCCACCAAAAACTCACACAATTTTAGTTTTAGTTTGCTCATTTATAACACTTCTACTACCATAGTTTGACTTCAAAATTACACTCTTACTATCTATTATTATCTGTCATAAATAATCACTTTTAGTTTCATTAGTTATAGCCCTATCATAAGTTTGAACTCTTAATGATTCCATTTGTGAACTATAAAATATCTTGGTCATCTTTAAAATGTCCATACCATCCTAACTTTTTTTTTAATCATCTATAGAGCTATAATTATGCTTGAATGAACTTTTTGTTTAGATTTTTTCTTTTCTAGTTCACATATTCATCTTAGCATTCTCATATATGTTTTATTAATTTTTAGTATGTTGTCTTTCTTAATTACTCAAAAGGGAGTCTTGGTGCAATAGTAAAGTTGCTGCCATGTGATTTTGAAGTCACGGGTTCAAGTTGCAAAAACAACTTCTTGCTAAAATGCAAAGTAACACTACATACAATTGATCCAATGATTCGATCCTTCTCCGAGACCTCGCATAAGCGGGAGTTTCGTGCACCGGACTGCCCTTATCTCTTTCTTAATTACTCGATACTTTGATTCATAAAATATTGACAGGACACATTATAGTCTTTTATAATATTGATAGTTTAAAGGGCACATGACAATCACAGAAGACTTCATATGCCCCTCTATTTCAATCAGTCATTTTATTATATTTTGTCAATATCTTCTTCTTTCTGAATAATGACTTCAAATATCTTAAACTACTTTCTGAATTATTTCCTGAAAAGAAAACAAATCTTGTACAACTATTTTCAATGCAATAAAGGCAATGCTTCATATAATCTGACCTTCTGTGCATCAGCTTGCCTTCCTGAAGTACAAATATTGCACAACTATTTTTAATGCAATAAACGCAATGCCTCATGTAATATGACCTCCTATGTATCCGCTTGCTTGTTGCTGAAGTGCAAATATTGTACAACTATTTTCAGTGCGCTAGATGCAATATTTCTCTCTATTATTACTTATGTTTCAACTTGCTCTAGTTAAACTGTTCTACATCATTCTTTTTAATATCTACTTGATAAATCTGAGGCTTGGATGTTCTGAACTAAACCTTTTCAGCAATAAACTGTGTGAAGTTAGCTATAAATCAGAATAACACTTGATATTGTTAGTGAATCATTATTGTTGGTGAAATTAGATATTCACGATTCTACTTTAGCTGTTGATATGAGTTCTTTTTTTTAATTGTTTTTAGGTTTTGGCCAAATAACAGAAGTAGGATGTATATTTTGGAAAATACAGGTACGGGCAGTAGATGCTGCATCCCATGTCGTTTTTTAAAATCTTTTTTAATTTTTCATTTCACATAATGGCTTCTCCACATTCAGGTGATTTTGTAAGGGCGCATTGTCTTCAAACAGGAGATTCTTTAATTATTTACCGAAATTCAACTTCTGGAAATTTTGTAAGTTGAAACTCTCCTTTTGTCCTTTTTAGGCGTTCTAAATTACTAAATTTTTACTGTATTTGGTGAATCATAAATATGAAACGTGAATAATTTTCGTAATTTTTGAAGCTGGCGGCCACATAAGTTGAGTTCTTTCCTCAAGTTTTGGGGATTAGTCAGATCTTAACTATAACGACCACGCTAACTACATAAACTGCTAACTTTCCTCATTGCTTAAGTTTTAGGAACAAGCAGTCAGTCACCTGATCAAATCTTAACAAAAGAAAATAAAAATCCCATCCATGTGTTTCTTCCACTGTGTTTGCATGACCGTAACTTTCTAATGAAGAAAACTTCATTAGAAATTTAGACCTACTTCAAGATTTTTAAGTTTTTTTAAAATAATTTCTCATTTCAGTTTTCCTTTTATTCTCAAGTTTGTTAGGGGAAAGAAGGCAAATCCAGAGCAGTCTCCTATGGATTTAGCGAAGTGGAACTGGAAAAATCAATTCAGTACCGATGAAGAACACTGCAGCAGTTCCATGTACAATAAATGAAGCTAGAAAAGGGATTTCATTGCAGATCGAAGAAGCGGTTCTCTCGACTGATCGTTTATGGCGGTTATTTTGCTAACTATTTTGTTCAACTTTGTTTATTCCTTAGCATGAAGAGATTTTAAAATCTGGTGTCCATAAACCTTCATATATATAAGTCGGATTTCGGTCGATGTTTGTAAAATTAGTATGTGATCATTTAAAACAGATGCCAAATCCAACTCAAAATTGTCTTCTAGGATCCGAGATGTCTAATCGACCACCTCCTTTGAACTTTTTTGCTTGGTTGAAATAATTAGATATGTTATTTGCATATATAATAAATAATTGGAATAGAATAAATGAAGAATAATTATTTAAACATAGAGTAAAAGTCATTAATTTTATAATTTTAGAAGAAGAAAAAACTAATCTATGAGAATAGGAATGACAAATAATTATTTATAGAATTCATAAAAAAATAGAACAATTATTCTCACCAACCAAACACGTAATTAATCTTAATGTTTAATAAATCGATTTAACACAGAAAACTTTAAATCAAAACAAATAGCGGTCATCTTTTAAAGTACTTTTCATTTTTTAGCCTTTTTTTAAATTTCCCATATTTTAAAGGGGCAAAAAAGGGGCAAAACATTTTCTCTAAATAAAAATAGTCCGGCTAAGTCTCGACGAAACTCCCTTGCCCACCAGTGACCGCCACAGCCACAATCTCCTCCAGTTCCGCCGCGATGGCGGCCGTCGCCGTCGCCATCGCCATCGCCTCTCCTTCTCCCTTCTCGAACTTTCCCTCAACCTCCTCACTCTCGCCTTTGCTCGAGCTCAGTAAGAAGAGGAATCCGTGGAAGAGTGTTCCTGTGGCCGTTACGGCGGCTCAATCGCAACCCTACAGGCGCAGCGCAAGCAGAGGCGAAAACGAGAAGGAGAAAGAGAGGGAATTAATGGATAGAGAGAAGAGGGAGGAGGTGAATCGTAAGATTGCTTCCAAGAAAGCTTTATCCGTCATATTGAGGAGGGAGGCCACCAAGGCTGTCATCGAGAAGAAGCGAGGGAAGACCAATTCCAGGAAGTTGCTCCCCCGTACCATCCTCGAAGCCCTCCACGAGAGAATCACTGCCCTCCGATGGGAGTCTGCTCTCAAGGTCCATGTCTCCCTTTTATTCTCTTGATTTTGATCGGTCTTTCCTGTGTAAAATATTCACAATCGCAATTTTGTTCGTGTCGCAAGGGAAAACATTTCTCCTTCCGTTGCATTTATCATTAATTAATGGTTGTTTATAGTGCTCTTGTCGGCGATGAATTTTGATTACTAATTTATAGATTGCTTGTATGGCGTATTAGGCACACAAAGATGGATAAATAAAGCATGGCTATTACTGTTTGAACACGATTTAACCTTGAAGCCATCACCTATCATTGCTCTCAGATTTGCATATTCCCAACTCAAGTACCAACGATACAGACTTAAGAACTAAGAACAGGAAGATAAAGAAACTCTGAACAATTTCCGGTTCTTATTATATAGTCATCTGCCAAGGAGTTCACGATATTGATGATTTTGCTATGTATTAGTTTTCTGCCAAGAACACACTGAGTTCATGGATGTTTCATGATTTTGCTGAGATATTAGTGAACCTCCACTTTTTGTTCATCATTTTCAGGTGAAATCTAATATAGCTATTTGTGCTTATTAGGAATGTCCCTATTAACTATGTTTTAAAACTATAAGTTCTAAGACCCCTTTGTAGCCACCTGTAGTGAGTGCTCTCCCAATCTTCTGCATTAAAAAATGCTGGATCTACAGTTCTATAGTTGATCATTTAATAGTCTAAAGTTTCAGCTCAGAACTCTTAGAGAATCTTGTGCTCCCATGACTTTGTTGTAGGTTATGTGACTGAGCACAAGGCCTCTGGTTGTAACAACAAATGCTTTTATGATTGTCTAGTAGATTCATACTTGTATCAAGTATTATACTTTTCTCCGTGTATCACCATAAATGAGCTGTATGGAAAGAAATAGAAGTCTTTTGTATTTTGCCAATCATGCTAATTTTGTTCAGTTAGTGAAATATGTAACAAAACCATTAGCTATTTCCTTTTGAGATCATGTCATTTCGCCATCCAGTTTCTTGGACTTAGTTATTGATGCATGAAAGAGTTGTAGTTGATGCCTTTTCCCATTTCCACTCTAAAAAAATTATTGGGTTCCAACCAGGCTTCAACTATGGTTTTGTGAGGACTGCTATGTACATTGAAGTTTGATTGTGAATCTTCTAAGTGTAAGATGTAGCTTTCCATGTATGCTTATAGTTCAATTGATTTCATTATCTTTTCTCATTATCCATCTAATGCTTCATGATGACTACAAGACAAACTACAAGCTAAATAGCCTAGGTCTTGTCTTGTCTTCAAAATCTGAAACTCATAGAATCATGATAGTTTCTACTTCTTCTACTTCCTCTTCTCTTAATACAATAGTTTTTAGTGTACTACTAATTTTCACTTGCTATAGGTGTTTGAACTTCTTCGCGAGCAATTATGGTATAGGCCTAATTCCAGCATATACATAAAACTCATTGTCATGTTAGGGAAATGCAAACAGCCTGAAAGAGCCCAGGCACTTTTCCAAGATATGGTTGATGAAGGTTGCATCATAAACCATGAGACATATACTGCTCTCGTATCTGCATACAGTAGAAGTGGCCTGCTTGACCAAGCATTTGCCCTGCTTAACAAGATGAAGGTTACTGATGGCTGCCAGCCTGATGTTTATACGTATTCCATTCTTATAAAATCCTGTCTTCAAGTCTTTGCATTTGACAAAGTTCAGCTTCTTCTATCTGATATGGAGAGCCAGGGTATAAAGCCAAACATCATAACATACAACACTCTGATTGATGCTTATGGAAAAGCGGGAAGGTAAATAGTTAGGGCCTATTTGGTAATCTAGAATGGAATGGAATTAAAAGCGGAGGGAATGTGAAATGACTCATCAAATTCTTTTGTTTTGTTAGGCAGTCACTTATCTTCTTTAGAAATTCTATACTTGAATGTTTGCTTTCTCTTTTTTCATCACCCTAATTAACCTGAAGCTGTTGTCTCTTGACTGTCTGAGCGAACTGTTTCTATTTGCCAAAGACTATCTATCGCTGAACTTTGGTTTGTTTTAATCAGAAAACATGTCAGAGCTTGTAAGCATTGTAGTGTAGAAACAATATGGTAAATAAAACTACAACAACTTCACACCACATTTAGCTGACTGCAGTTTTTCTTTATAGTTTTGTTTGGTCTTTGAGAAGACAAACACTCATATCTCTGGTTCTTTCCCCTTGCTTGATAGGTTTGTGGAGATGGAATCTACACTTATGGAAATGCTCTCCCACAAAGAATGCAAACCTGATGTTTGGACAATGAATGCAACACTTCGAGCATTCGGAGGCAGTGGGCAGCTTGAGATGATGGAGAAGTGCTATGACAAGTTTCAAAGTTCTGGCATATCACCTGATATCAAGACCTTCAACATACTTCTCGATTCCTATGGCAAATCCAAAAGGTATGAGAAGATGGGCGCGGTCATGGAGTACATGCAGAAGTACTACTTTTCCTGGACACTGGTGACCTACAATGTTGTCATTGATGCATTCGGGAGGGCAGGAGATCTAAAACAAATGGAATACATCTTTCGATTAATGAAGTCGGAAGGGATCAAGCCAAATTGTGTCACGCTTTGTTCGCTTATCAGAGCATATGGAAGGGTAGGTGCTGGGAGTAAAATAAAGGCTGTATTGAGATTCATTGAGAACTCTGATGTGATGCTAGACGTGGTTTTCTTCAACTGCTTGGTGGATGCATATGGCAGAGCAGGGCTTTTGGCTGAGATGAAGGAAGTGCTGGAGATGATGAAGGGCCAAGGTTGTATGCCTGACAAGATCACCTACAGCACCATGATCAAGGCGTATCTCAGTCGAGGAATCAATGGCCGTCATGTTCAAGACATTCGGGATCTAAGTAAAAGCTACATCGCTTGAACTGATGGGGGCATCCAGTATTTTTGGTGCTGAAGTTATGGTAGTTTCATCTCGAGCTACTAAAGTTTTTCTATTGATTATGTTTTGAACAAATGAAAATGAGAGAATTAGAGAGTTAACTAATGATCTTCCCAGCTTAGTTCAACTAAAATATGGATGCAGCGAGATATTTGGATCCTTTTCATGAAAAATATACTTTATATTTTAAAATAAATTTTCATAAAAAAATGTATGAATCTGAATGTTGTACCTTTTGTAAAACAAGATTAAATCTTTAGTAAAATCAAAATCTGACTTTATGAATCTGAACTTTCATTATATACTAAGATTTTTCAAATAGTTTATTAATTCCAAAAAAATGTTGAGCAAAGTATACGTATCAAATTCCATCTCCCTATTTAAATTTACCTAATCCAAGTTTCTTCCCACTTGTTATACTAAAACACTGTTTTTTAGCTACTCAAATTGTTTTGTCAAATAATTTAGAACAATGTTGACGCAAAATGTTGTTTATCAAATTATTTCGTGAAATATCTTGACAAATTAAATATTCATTATTTTTTTATAGTTTGACCTAATGCATGTATTGGATATCATCTAACAAAGTATTATGGTAAGATCACCGTACTGTAAATAACAATTCTCAAACCTCTAATACTAGGACACTCATACTTCGAGTCAACATTCAACATCCCTATTCACTCATATTTAGCTCAATACATACATACATGTTGGATGTTCATAATCTAGTCAAGTAACGGAGACCAGAATGATGCAATCAGTACGTTTGTTTACAAAGACCTCAAATTCTAAGGAACTTTTTACTTCATTGTTATTTTGTTAACAGCCGCAAAGCTAGCAAACTATCTTACTGTACTTCATATGAGCAATCAAAACTATCAGTTCTTAGTAGGACAAGAACAACAATTGTTGAACTGGACAAGGGCACACCAAGCAGGTTGTCAAATTTAGAGAACATTGCTTTTAACATGAGGTCAAGAGAACGATAGTGGGTTTCTCACTTCTTACGCATTCTAGACTCGGGAGAGTTCTGATGGATTGGTGACAAAGGCGGTCTTGACGAATCTGCAGATTCAAAATCAATCTTTCGTCCGAAAGGACTTCCATCATTCGCGCTTGACTTGCGTTTACCCTGAACAAATGAAAAAAGATGCATTAGCATTCTTGATATATTTTTGTTTGTATCCTCAGAATTATCTAGGACAAGAAACAAGTCATTCTAATAATGTTAAAACAGGTTGATACTTGAGATTACAACTGAAAATTCTGATTTATGTTATTCTCACTTTAGCAGAAGCACTAGCGGAATGCTTGTGGCTGTTGGATCCTTGTTGCTGCCTCTCTCTTTTCAGTAATTCCAGCAGCCTCTTGTTCTCTTCATCCAGCATTTTGTTCTCTTGGAAAAGAACCTTGACCTTGAATGATATGTAAAATACTAGATTACTTATCATATGGATTGTGAATAGACAGGAATAAGGATGAAATGGATTTAAAACCTCTTCTTCGGCTCTGTGAAGATTTATCCTTAAATGTTCCTTGTCCTTGTTCAGGGACTCAATTTCAGTAGCCAATGACTCCAGCTATTAAAAAGGATTACATAGATTATCAAAAGAAACAAACGTATATGTAGTAACTGAGTGAATATATCTCTAAATGGTTCAAGACACCACCAGTTATGTTAGGCATACAAACATTAATTTCCTAAATAACAAATCATTGATTTCAGGGGCAGAGAACCCAGAAACATTAAGCATTAGGTCAATGATAAGAATAGTGACTGATGAGTAAAATTTCAATATAATTGTATTTAAGGAATTCAGATGGTATCTAGTGAATTCATAGGCAGCTACTGGCCGCAAAGAACTAGTGAACGAAATTACAATCTATTTTTCTTTATTTAACTTGAAGGGGGGTTTTCCCCATAAAACAAAGCAGTCATCAAAATAGACAACATGGCATTTCAAATCAAAGTATTGAAATTGTTAATTATGAATAAAGTCACTTTCAAAGGCTGTCAAGAGAGCGAGGAAGTGTCCACTAGCATAACAATCAGAAACATGAACAGAACAAAATCTTCAGATGAATGTAACATAAGATCGCAACATCAAGCATGCTGTGAAATTTTTACAAGCAAAACTGAAGATAATAATAGAAGAACTTCAGTTTCTGTAAAGCAGCCAAGCAATGGAGGTCTGTTCTTGCATAGAAATGAAACAAATGACGACGGATCAGATGAAACAATAGACTAGTTGGTCTCTCAAGCAGAATTGCATAAATACATACTATAACCAGGTAACTTTCTGTATGTCGGCAAGGCTACGGACAGTTAAATCTTACACAGAAATGAAGTTAATGTTACATGATTCAGAGAAAGGCTTGGACAATTGGCCCCTTAAGGAGAACAATATAAATACATACTATTTCTACCAGATGATTTTGTTGTGCCCAACCAAGCACGATCAAGGTTTCACAATGAAACTGCAGTTTTAACTTGAACGGCATGCAAGCTCCAGTCAATATAGTTTGCAGATATGAACCAGTGACAGTCTTATACTAAGTAGCATTACATATCCATGCTTGTTAATTTTATGAGATTAGAATTAGCAATTCAAAGAGAATTCCCTAAATATCACAACCTATAAACATTAAACCCCCTATTATGAAAAAGACACTTTTTCATAGCCTTTTCGATGTTTTTTTATGCCTAGCATATGAAGAAGGCAATACGGAGTAGGTTCAAACTGAACAGATTAAACATGCCCTTCCGCGGAATTGAATGCTTGAATGAAGTCAAACAAAAGAACTTCATTCTTTCCTCCTTATTCAATGGTGTTGAAGCTAATCATAGATATTTTTGGACAGTTCATTGAATGACGCACCCATTACCTGTCCACATCCGGCAATACTAGTATTGTTTTTCCATATATAGATATATATCGAGGATGAATCTGCTTCCTCTGTGACATGTCATCCTCATCATTTGGAGTAGTAACGAATCCCAACAGTCTATGATACAAGGTACTGTGTGAAGTTCGTTCATAAAAAATGTTTGATACATTAGCCTCAGCGAGCAAACCATAGGTTGAATACACTGAGAATATACTCAACGTCAACGATATGACCAAAGCAAAATTTACTCCATCCAAAAATTGCACTTAGGAGTTCTCAAATAAACCATAGTACAAGACTGTGTAAAGAGAATGCCTATCTGAAACCCTAGTCCTTTGTCTGATAATACTATGTTACTCGAAATAGGAACAACATGTATGTAACTGTATAAAGAAGATAGAATTGTAATTTTGTGCATACTTGAGGTTTTTTCCCCTCTAGTTCTCATAACCTGGAAAAGAATCCGAAAACGTCTGCAAAAACATTTCCCCAGAAAATTTATGTATTTGAATGAAATAAAACATTATATTTGATTTCGTTCGTGTTTAGATTTTGTTTTGTACTTCACATTCATAAAAACAAATCTTTAATTTTCCTAGTACATAATACCACAGTGAAAATTCCTCCTTTTTTTTCTTTTTTTCTTTGGGAAACTTTCTTGAATGGCTGTGCATATGAATATGATACAACGTGTAATCTGAGGAATTTTTCCCTGAAGAAGATAAATAACGCGTAAGAGTTCAACACTTACGTTAGAAGCACCCTGCAGTCTCAATCGTAGCTCCTCATTCTCCTTCCCAAACTCGTCGCACGACTCCATGATTCTCTCCAAGTCACGCTCATATAAAGAGCATTCCTCCTCCAACTTGCGGCAGTGATTCAACACATCACCGTACTTTGTCGCATACATCTCCTTCTCCTCCACGCATCTCCTCACTCCCTGGGCGTTCATGCTCGCCTCCGCCTAACAATCAAAATAGAAACCGTAAACAAAGGGAAAAAACTTTCCAATCAAGAAGCGAACCCTCTCGCCTAAGACCAAGAAATATGAGAGAGCAGGAAACAAAGAATACAAACCCTGTACTGCTCCATTCTCTTGTCCGACTCCTTGAGCCGCTCCTCCAAGACAAATACTTGATCTTGGAGGCGGTGCCGGGCGTCCTCCGAGGCGATCAGTTTCAGGCTGAGACTCTTGACGGAGACCGGGAGGCCAAGCGAGCTCTCGATGGATTCTTTGATGTAATTCTCAGTGCCCGGGGACAGATCCATCGTCTTCGGCGAGAGCGACCCCACCAACGACGAAGGTATCGCAGCTACCGGCGGCTTTCGGGCAGACGGAGCGGCGGAGAAGAGAAACCCTAGGAAGGCGATCGAGCGGCGACGACGGAAAATTGTTTTAGCAAGGAAACGGAAACCCACCCTTTTGATTTCAAATCAAGGCACCAAATATAGCCGTTGAGCAAATAGAGGAACCGTCGGGCAGAATTTTAATTTCCACGTGGGGGTTTCTCTAGTGGCTTTTTAAATTAAATAAACTTAATGGATAATTGGTAAATTCAGCAGCTAGCAGATCTTTTAGAAAAATTATTCGTAATAAATCTATGCAAATATTTTAAAATTTGTAACTAGATTTTATTAATCTATTCACATAGATATACAAATATTGGACTATTATCATACAATATATCAAGGGGTAACTAAATTTACAGTGAAAAAAATATATATATAGCAATTAACTGTGAAGAATTTCTTCATATTTGTATAGAAAGTCCTAATTTTCACAAGAAAATATATCGTTTGGGACTAAACAACTGTGTGTGCAGGTTACTTAGTGATCAGTGAGCTCCTGGAGAACTTCTATTTCCACAATATAAAAAAAATGAAATCTGCCATCTCAGATGGCTATACGATGCCACGACGGAAGACATTATCTTATCCTCCAAATGATGCAGATGTAAGAAAGTTAGAACGATTACAGACAAATTCAATCATGAGTATTAGACTAACTGAGTTTGATTGATTGGTTTTCACTAACTGTAGTTTGGGATCGATCCATTTCAGTGACGAACTGGCGTGTAGATAGATCACGAGAAAATTATGAGTACCTGGCTTGAAGAAGACTGAGAGGCCAAAATCTATGGCCTTGAGCGAGGAGTCATCGTCCTTATTGGCCAACAAGAAGTTCTCTGCCTTGAGGTCTCTGTGCATGACGCCGAGCGAGTGGCACGCTTCGACTACGCCGACGATGATCCTGGTGAGCTCGGCCGCCTTGCGCTCGCTGTATTGGCCGCGTTGGATAATGCGGTCGAAGAGCTCGCCCCCTTCGCACAGCTCCATCACTATGTGCACGTAGAGCGCGTCCTCGTACGCACCCTTGATGGTCACCACGTTCTTGTGGCCGGGGAGGTGGTGCATAATCTGGATCTCCCGCCGCACGTCCTCCAGGTCCTCCTTCGCCACCAGCTTCCGCTTGCAGATCGCCTTGCACGCGTACGCCTTCC
>JBBMKF010000095.1:5224679-5248111 GCA_037834155.1 Curcuma caesia | reverse complement strand
CGGTCTCGCTCTGATACCACTTGTTAGTACCGATGGAATTAAAATATCTCCACAATGGTATGATATTGTCCACTTTGGGCCTAAACCCCTCATAACTTTGTTCTTGGATTATTCCCAAAAGGCATCATGCCAGTGGAGATACTTTTCATCCTTTTAACCCCATAATCTTTTCTATGTACTTTAGATTTGGGACTATATTTGCACCCTTGCAACCTAACATTCTAAATAAAAAAATATTGTCTATCATTGATTTTTCCGTATGTGTTTCAAGAAACAAATAGCCTCTTATATTTCTGCATTAGCTCTTTTATCTCTTTGATGTAATAATGTAAAATTGACAATTCAGGATCATAATACTTTCTTTTTAATTTAGAATTCTAATTTCTCCTTTTTCTTTTTTTGCTATTGGTCGTACTTTTCTTTTAAAAAATATTTAATAAATTATCATTGCATACATTAAAAGTCTTAATTAAACACTAAAATTATAAAAAATTAATTTAATTATCTCTGATAAGGTTGAACAGGTTGATCAGGTTCAAGTTGATTCAAATTGAATTTCGATATTTGATCAATATGTTAGTTTGGCTAAGTGGATCAAGGATGATCGAATATTTGATAATCGAAAGTCCAATAAAAAATTGACAAAAGAAAAGTCCAAAATGAGTCAAGATTGATTGGATATTTAGTGATCGAAAATCTAACAAGAAGTCGATAAGAAAAAAGTTTGAGTCAAGGTTGATTGAAATTTGATAATTGAAAGTTCAATGAAAAATTGACAAATTAAAAGGGAAATTCAAATAAGTCAAAGTTAATCGGATATTTGATAATCGAAAATTTAATAAGTTGATAAAATAAAAATTCAAGTGTGTAGATCAAATATTTGGAAGGGGAGCCTTGACGCAACGGTAAAGTTGCTGCCATGTGATCTGAAGGTTACGGGTTCGGGTCTCGAAAACAGCCTCTTGCAACGTAGATAAGGCTGTGTACAATAGACTCTTTTCCGGGATTCGTATTGATGAGAATTTCATGTACCAGGCTATTTTTTTTAATTTTGGGCTAAACATAGTTTATGATGGTAGGAATTGACCACGCATTCAAATATTACTTTTTTCTACTTGTATATCATTTATTATTTTTACTATATATTTGATAGATTTTGTTTTGTATTTCATTAACTCAAAATGAGTTGTGGCTGACACTCCAATGTCAAATAAGTTTTTTCTAAGTGAATTGTGGCCAACCTAATAAGATCTTTCCCTTTGCTGAAATATGTTGACATTGAAAAGCAATATATTAAGGTTGTGGTATTCATTCTTTTGTGATCACAATATTTTCCTCACCAACCTTTTCAACATACCATCCAGCATTTAAAATATTTTTCTGCAGTATGAGAAATGTGAGATGCATCCAAAATGTTAGGAATACTAGCCCATTAGAATCTTCACAAGAAATAGCAAATAAAGTATTTCTTCTTCCTAGTGAACTAATGGAACAAACATTCTGTTTCACTCCACCATATGCTCTTCTAATCTATCCATTATTCTTTTTGACTTATTTCTTCAATCAGTGCCTCTATTGTAATTATACTAAGACAATTTTGATCCTTAACCATATCATCTTTGGGTGATAAAATTATTTGCAAATTTTAGATTTTCAGCCAAATTGAATGAGATCATACTTTTATAGAATAAACTTATTTGCCAACCTTGTTTCCATGAATCTCTTTTCACTGTCATTTGATTGATAGTTGTCCGAGTATAATTGGGCCCTTGCAAATGTACCTTGTGTCCTACTAAAATAATCATCCGTTGTGCTTTTTTACTACTCTCTTGCATGAAAAAAGGCTGAGAATGGTAGTCATGGTCTCTAACAAATGTTAACTATCAAATAACTGCCAAATCACTCATTATACAAGCAATTGAAGATGCATCTAGGTTTTAACATTGAAGATGCATCTAGGTTTTAACTTCAAAACATACAAAAACAAGTTTAACTGGTAAACATACCACAACCAAAAATAAACCAAAGCACAGTATATTCTGTAAATAGATGATCCAGCATCTAGATTATGATCACACTAAGGATCAAAATCATGGGTGGCTAGAAATACACTGTTCATTCTAGTAAGCATTCTTGATTATCCAATAGTTTGGATACGTGGTATACCTCTTGCAATGGAAAGATGAAGGAGAGAAGAAATCAAGAGGGAAAGTTGAGGCCTGACCTCCTCGTTCTGGCAATGGAAACCCCCAAAAGGGCAAAGTGAAGATGATAGTGTACTCGGAATGATGCACGTTTTACAGTGAAAGGATGGAGCAAAAGGAGATTGTATTTTAGGATTTTAGCCATTAAGTACATGCGAATCATGTGGGCCAACTTCACCCAATCTCATTTAATCCTACAGGGGAACAGTCTCAGTGCACCAGCCTGAACCTTTTCTAATCCTCTGCTGAGTCAAGTTGGCTCAGGAGTTGTATGTCAATGGATCCTATGATCCTACAGCCTCGATCTTGATTTTGCTAACCTTGGTTGGGATTCATGATCTAGAGGTGTATGTTTGATAACTTGCAAATTTTAGTATTTATGCAAATGTTAAGTTTGATGGATCCATTCATTGAACATTGAGTTGTTCACAAAAGGACGGTTAAATCCACTATGTTATATGGAGTTGAATGTTGGACTATGACTCAAGCACATGAACAGAAGATAAGAGTTGTAGAGATAAAAATGTTAAGGTAGATGTCCAGACATACAAGGATGGTCAGGATAAGAAATGAAAATATTAGAAAAAACGTTGAGATTGCACCTATTGATAGAAAACTCTAGGAGACACGTTTAAGATAGTATGAATATGCTTAGATGACCAATAAATACTTTAGTTAGACGATGTGAAACTATGATAAATGTGCACATCAAATGAGGATAAGGAAGATCAAAAAAGACTTGGTTAGCAACAATAAAACAAGATAAACTTTATTTAAATATAAATGATGATATAATAGGGGATAGAATCTAATGACGTAGAGGGATCTATATAGTCAACTCCACATAGTAGGATAAGTCTTGGTTGTTATTATTTTTGATATAAATATTAAGTTTCTAAGACTGACACTGAAATGTCATTACTAGCAGATATTCATCTATTTATAACTGAAATTCATAGTGTTGTAAACATTATCTAGCCATTGCTTATAATGACTACTAGTCTTGCTGAAAATTGAAACTATTTGAGAACTAAATACCAAGTGGAAGATCAGTAATAAGTCGATTCTACACATGCACATATCTGCCTTTTGTGGATTTGGAAAGCATAAGCTAAAAATCTGGGATTTCGTGCTCGTGTGTTTAAGTTTATCTTTTTATTTTCCCCCTTGTATTTGATTAGGCCTTTATCTACTTCCTTTTTTCTGCATGTTTTGTGTATCTCTTAATCTCTAAAACATGCATCTTGTGCTGTATCTGCTTCTGCTGTCAAAATAAACCGAATTCATGTAGTTAATTTTTTTTTTTCAGGGGGTTTGCAACTTTTGCACGATTAGGACCGCAGACCACAATCACATTCATTGTTTATGAGAAGCTACGTGAACTGGCGGGAATGAGGGCAATTGGATGATATTCATCATTAGAGATCCCATCTCATGCATGAAATCTGACAACCCTCATTGGCATTCAATTCTGATTCTACGTCCACTTAAAATTTTGGGCAATTGGGAATCATTAACTAGTGTTTTCATCAAATGATTTCATTCCATTTGTAAACTTATGATTTGTGTTCTTTCAGGCTTCTTTATATCAGTCTAGCATTTATTGATCAAAGATAAATTTGAGAGTTGCACAATGTAAATATGGAGTTTCTCCAAGTTGCATATCCTCTGATGGTTGTAATAAATAGTAATTTAGATAGCTTCAAGCTAAACAAATGAAGAACTTGCTATATGTTTGTTTGCTGAAGCCCCATTTATTTGTGGTAAGTCATCTCTTAACTTATTCTTAATTTTCTGTGTTAAGGAAATTTATTGTTATCTTGATGCAGCTCTAATAAATATAAACTGAAAATCGTTAATCCCTTTTATGCATCTTCAATAAATATTAATTGTTTTTTTTAATAAAATAACGATCTCATTTATCTATAAAAAATCTATAACAAGCTTTTTTTTAAAGAATTAAACAATTTTTTAAAAAATTAAAATTATATAAAATTATATATTGCTTATTTGACGGCTAATTAGAATAAAAAGAATATTTTTTAAGCAAATAATCAATATATTAAGTGATGTGTTGCATTACTTAATATGCTAAATTTATTATAAAAAAGAAATTATTTGTAAATTAAAACTTTGGCTAATTAGTGTAAAAAAAGATCGAAGTTTTCTATATTTACTTTTTCGATTGTACATCTCCTCTAATCACGCGCATTGAAACACGTGCAAATTAGGATTATATTATATTAATTGCCATTTAGGGGATTAATGAAATTAGATTAAACTAACCCTATCCACGCAGCGTTAAGGTCGCAACTGGCAATGGCAGAGTTAATTTTCTTAATCTGCGCGGCCACATGGACGGCTAGGATGTCTCTTGGGTCCCCTCGTATATATATCGCACTCCGCCCCAATCAAGAACCCAACTCTTCTTCCCGCGGCCGGGAAGGAGAGAGATCGCCGGCGCGGTAGCAGATGCTTCTCCGGAGTAAGAGGGACTCGAGAAGTAATTTAAATTTGCGTTTTTGGTTTCGTCTTTTTTGTGAGGATTGATTGCGACGACGGACAGATCGAGACAATGGGGGATTAACTCGATCGTCTTCAACAGGAGAAGAAGGGGATCGATGTACCGGTGTGAGTGCGAGGGAGATCGGCTGCGGAGCAGCAGCAGCAGCAGCAGCAGTTCCTTCTCCGGCGGTGGAAGGTGGCAGGGTGAGATCGAAGTAATTTGAATTTGAGATCTTGATTTTTGTCTTCTAGTGAAAGTTTTGACTGGGCCGCAGAGAGGCGCGAGATGTAGATTTATGTCTCCCGATATAACTCATCTTCCTTTGCCAGGAGACGACCTGGTCCGGCTCCCGTGGCCTTCGAGAGAGCTGCGGGGGGACGGTTTCGGGGTGTGCACGGAGATCCTTGGCTCGGAAAGCTGTGAGATGGTGCCGGAGGAGCCAATGGTGGGGGAGAAAGAGCAGCAGCGGGGGACGCGGAGTAGGTTGGATCGGCAACAGAGGACGGAGAGGAGGGAATTTCCGCCGCCTATCCAGTGGCTTCAGATGCCGAAAAAGCGGGAAATGAGGGCACAGAGGAAGGATGGAAGGTTGATCGTGAAGGAGGTGCGACTCAACAGGGAAGCTGGGATTTTTCGCGTCGAACGGCAGGACGGGCGGCTCAGGTTGTTCCTGTCCGAATCAGAAGGCTTCCCTGACATGGGAGAGGAGGAGAAGGCGCTGGAAGAGGAGGAGGAGATGGCGGTAGAGGAGGAGGAGGTGGTGCAAGTGGAGGACGGAGAGAGGTGGGAATGGCCGAGGCTGGAGAGGTGGAGGAGGTTCGCCGACGCGGTGGTGAGCGGCGGCAGAGAAGCGGTGCAGTGGTGTAGTAACAATTTCACGACGATAGCGTAGTCGTGTGGAGGCGGCCGCCAGCAAGATGGCACCGCCATTTTTGAAGATTAGGGTTTTGTTTACATAAATTTACGGCGTTGGCTTTTTTTTCTTCGGTGAAAATACCTTCGTTCTTTTTCACGCCTTAGAAAAAATAATAATATTAATCTTTATTGTAGGCATAATATGGTGTTTATATATACATATATAGTGATTTAAAGAATAAAAAGAATATTACATACAATTGAATCTCATAAATTCTAAATTCTAATTTTATGAAACAAAAAATATCATAGACATTTGAATTGGAGGAACTTAACAGTTAATAAATATGTAATCCCCTTTATAGATTTATTATTTTTAAGACGCCATCAAAGATTGGCCAAATTAAAAAATTTATGATAAATTTGTGAAAATGGATTTTAAATGATTAATTTATCAATTAAACCGTTTATATAAATAGATTCAAATAAGTAGAGTATATGATAAATTTATCATGAATGATATTTTATGATAAGAAGTTGTATATTTGGATTGATGATCTATATATAGGCTAGCTAATCAATTGTATTATTATTAAAAATAAAGAATTAAAATTTAAATGAGAGTTCTTGACAGGTAAGCTAATTTGTAAATCAGATTCAAAACCTCTAATCTATGTTAAATTCAGGTATTAGATAGCCTAAATTGATTATATTAAGTTGAGAGACTAATTTTGTTTATAAATTGTGCCCCTTTTTATGCTAATTTTTTTTTATTATGCAAGTGATTTACAAATTTCCAGCATATGAGGAAATAAAAAGCATCTGGAATAATACAATAGTAAAATATTGAGAGGAATAATATAAATTTTAAATGAAATAAATATTTTAGAGTGTGTATAAATTATATTCAAAATTAATCCAGTAAATAAATTAAATTATATAAAAAAAAGTATCAGGCATTTTCAGAGTGTCGCCGCCAATTGTTACATCAGATCATCCAGGGCCCGAGCACGGACGGCTGAGGTTAGTTTGCGTGTATTTTAGAGTTTGCTTAATAAATGGTGGGCGATACAGACCCTTGTTTCATACCCACCAATCGGTGATTTTTTATTGACAGGAAGCATCTGGAAGCGGCAGAAAAGACGAAGAGGAATTATCTACCATCTCACCGTCCGATCCGATCAGGCGTCTTTATTAACCCGCTGCTGCCTCCTTTCCTCCCCAAACCAGAAAAACCTAGTCGCTTCTCTCGTCTTCCCGATCCGATTGTTCCGAAGATGGCCGACGACGAATCCGTCCCTGATATCGCTCAAACTGAGCCAGCTGTGAGTGTATCGGTGTGTTTTCCTTCGATCTTTTGTTTTTCGGATTGTTTGCGATCTGACGAACTGGGTTGGGTGGGTTGAAGGATCGGGCGCCGGTGAACAATGATGGTCTGAGATATCTGGAGTTCTTGCATGTGGCGGCGATCCAGGCGGTGCTTTTCATCGCGAGGCTCTATGCTTTCGCCAAAGAGAGCGCGGGGCCTCTGAAGCCCGGCGTGCAGACTGTCGAGAGCACAGTGAAAGCGGTCGTCGGACCCGTCTACGACAGGTTTCATGACGTCCCTTTCGATCTACTCAAGTTCGTTGACCAAAAGGTTATTCCTTCTTATGTTTTCTCCATTTACGATCTCTCTCTCTCTCTAAGACGAGAACTGTGAAGCCAATAAAATTGCTCTCACTTTGTTGTGTAGGTTGGAGAATCGGTTGAAAAGTTGGACCACCGCATCCCTCCATCGTTGAAGCAGGCTTCAGCGTTGGCCCGGTCGGCCGCCGGCGAGGTCCAGCGCGCCGGCCTGGTAAATTCCGCGACAGGTCTCGCTCGCTCCGTGTACACCAAGTACGAGCCGGCTGCGGAGCAGGCCGCAGTCTCGCTTTGGCGGTCGCTGAACCGCCTGCCCCTTGTCCCGCAGGTGGCCCACGCCGTCCTCCCCACCGCTGCCCAACTCACCGAGAAGTACAACCAGGGCGTCTCTTACTCCGCCGAGAAGGGTTACGCCTTCTCCGCCTATCTCCCCCTCGTTCCGACGGAGCGTATCATCCGCGTCTTCTCTGGTGAGGTCGCCGCCCAGTGATGGCCTGATGGTTGAACTTCCCGTCACCGCCTCATGCCTTCTGCTTTAGGTATCGTTAATAATGTTTCTTACCAAATTAGCTACGAAACTTCGTAAAAAACACTTGTTTCTCTCTGTCTCTCCCTGTTTTTTCCTGGTCTTGTTTGTAAATTTGGGTTCTGTTTCGTTGTCATCTCTGATGATTTTCTTTTTTGCATTCTCTATACAAGTTGTAGTTGAATGAACATATTGGGTCGAACAACTCATAACAAGCATTTTCAAGTCCAAAAAACATAAATCTCAAACATTTGTATTTCATCACATCTCTGGTGATTATCAAGAGGAGCAAAAAACTAATCACATAGAAACATGAGAGTTTCTTCAGATGCAGAATCCCCAGTCCTTAGTCTGGTCGGACAAAATTAATCAAGTAGTCGAGACCATAGACAATATCATACAGCATCAAGCCTATCCGTCCGCCAAGCCAACTGCCAATATGACTTCCCATCAGGTAACCAAATCTTCCGAGTCTTCGTTCTCCATGGAAGCCTCCTGCATAGGTCCCGATTAGAGTGCCGGCCCCTCTGAGGAATCCTTCCGTCATGGTTCCGCCAAAGTATATGGCTTCAAATAGATCCCACCCGGATGAGATGATCGGACCTGTAATACGCTCGGCCTTCCTGGATGCCTCCTTTGCGGCTCTTTGTCCTGCCTTGTGTGCCTGCTTGGCGGCCGCACCGGCGCGCAGCCCCCCTGTGACTGCCTCAGTCAGAGCTACCTGAGTTGCTTCTCCCCTCGCCCTTTCCACATGTGCGTTTCTGATGTTGTATACGTAAAGCTTAACCCCCTCTTTGGCCACGCAGGCAAGACTTCCAGAACCCATATCGAAACAGTTCAAGAATGTGAACTTCCCACTTTTGGATGCAACTTCTTCACCCACAATTTCCCTAAACTTCTCAGCTGCAAGAGCAATACATGAGTTCCCGAAACTTTCCTATCAAACGATATGCATGTATAAATCCGTTTCTTGATATTTTCCATTAGCTATCTTATTGAATAGCAGCTATCTATGCGCGCAGCTAAATTGAAATTTCAAGTGCACAACACTCCATTCTTATTCCTATTATCTTCGCATGTAAAACCTTGTGATGACTATCATTACAACATAAACTGGAAATTTTCATAATTTTCAACCCTAGGTAAAATCATACAATATCAAGTGCACGCCAATTAAGAAGAGAACAAGGATAAGCAGCGAAATCGATCAAAATGATATAATTTGACAATACAAAAATCCATTGGCTGTTTTCATCACCAGAAGTTTGAAGAAAATACTTCAAAATCTGTATCATGGAATCATCTAAGTGAAATTAAAAGGTAAAAGGCAATGCAGATTATGAACCAAGCTCATTGCATTTATCTTGTTTACGTAGATATGACCTTCCATCTTTCAGTTTGAATTGTTCAAAGTTTTGCCTCCATAATCAAATGCCTACCGATCGAAAAGCCCTTAACCTAGGAGCCCCAGTCCATCCGAATGTATACTTGGTCACTAATCTACCTTGATGAAGGAATGAAATCAAGAGAACACGTACATAGCAACTCCAACATCGGTTTCCTAGTGTGTTCATTGCCAATTAGCCAACAAGTTACTGACTCAATTTCTTACTCTAATGCTTTGGTTAGCATCCTTCAAGATACAAAATATAATCCTACCCTTCCAAAATTTGAACAAGCATCTTGTATAGGTATAGTGAGGCATCAGGAACAGAGTCGGTGCACCTCAATGGCAAGTAGCCAAATATATTGAGTGGTAGAGGAGGCAAAACAAGAGTGTTCTTTCAATGGTTGGTAAGGTTGGAAAAGGAAGGAATAGCCAAGAAGTCCAAGACGTCATTAATGATTTTTCTTGCCTTCCCTAATTACTCTTGGCCATGCCAAATTAGGTTAAGAATCCATCATCTCCCATCGATCATATGCCCTGTTGCACTATAAAAAAGCCCAAACGGGATCGACAAAAGGCGTCCGATTTGTAGATTACACAACAATTATGCGGGGAGGAACTGACAAACGAGAGAAATTGGTAAAGAAAGATCGAATGAAAGCGAACCTGTCATGCTGAGCGCTATGAAACCGGCAACAATGAGAAGGAGCCGAACTCGCCTCTTTTTGAGGTCCATCATCTTCACCGGCAGTGAGTTCGAACCCTAATTCCAACCTTGTCTCCCTTGATCGGCGGCGATTTGGAAGCGAGAAGAGGAGACTTTTGGCTCTCCGCGATTGGAAGGACGAAGAAGAAGTAGAAGACGACGATCCGAACATGATGACGTCGAGCCGAACAAAATTAATTAATTACTAAATCTTTTGAAAATTTAATAAATTAATTTATTATCAATCGTTTTAAGCAAATATAGCATTGTCTTTTAATATATATTTTATTAATTTTAAAAATATTTACTGAATTATATTCACAAAATCTAATGCAAATATACCTATCAAGCGTCAACTATCTATACATTTTATTTCTCCTTTATTTATATGCCATTTTAATATATATATATACATTAAAATAATATAATATGTTAAAAAAGAATTCTATTAAATTTATTAAAATGGATGTGGTCTTCGACTGAGAAAAACAAGGAGATGTTAATGTGACAAGTAAATGGCTACTCTTATTTCTCTCACCTTCCTTCACGGTCATTGAAAGAAAGTAATCGAGCTTTGACCCTTCCTCTTCGATTCTTTCTCTTTAAATGGTCAATTCTTTTCCACTTTCAAAGAAAAACAAACTTAATTAGCTCACACATCTCTTCCATTGATTCCATGCATACAATAGCAACTCTAAGAGCCATGATCGTGTCATCTAAGGCTAAATTACAATCTCAAGCTTTCGTAGCTTTCTTTCTTCTCGTATTCCTCGCGAGCATCGCGAATAGTTCGAAGGAAGTTACTTACGATGGTCGTTCTTTAATCATCGACGGGAAAAGAGAATTAATTTTCTCCGGATCGATTCATTATCCTCGAAGCACACCGGAGGTACATATATAATCCTTAGTGTTTTAATTTGTTATTAATTAGAAAGTATTAATTTAGATTATCATTAATTAATTATCGAATTGATATTAGATGTGGCATGATCTCATCGCCAAGTCTAAGGAGGGAGGATTAAATATGATCGAGACATATGTCTTCTGGAACGCGCATGAGCCTGTGTATGGCCAGGTACGTAATTTATAATTAATTAACAATTAATTGCATTCTAACTAATTGATAATCAATGTGATTTTAATGGCTTTTGTCTTATTCGACTGGAGCATGCAGTTTAATTACGAGGGTAATTGTGACTTGGTCAAATTTATCAAGCTGGTGCAATCTGCAGGGATGTATGTGACAATCAGGTTTGGGCCATTCGTCCAAGGAGAATGGAACCATGGGTAATTAACTAACAGCCAAATTTTATTTAATTTCCATGATCAAATTATATATTAATTATCTAGTTAATTAAAGCACTCATTTACATGCAGAGGCCTCCCCTACTGGCTCAGGGAGGTTCCTGACATCATCTTCAGGACAGACAATGAACCCTTCAAGGTGATTAATTATATATCATTAATTTTTTTCCCAGAGTAATTAAGATCGTTTTATAGCTTTATATATGTTGCAGACACACATGGAGAGATTTGTGAAGATGAACGTGCAAAAACTGAAGGACGCGAAGTTATTTGCCCCTCAAGGAGGTCCCATCGTTCTTGCTCAGGTTCAGTAGTAGCAAAGCAAACTACGTACTTTCTCTCTCGATCGGTGTTGTTTAATTAACTACTTCCGTACGTGCATGCAGATCGAGAATGAGTACAACAACATAGCGCGAGCCTTCCCCGGCGCCGTCGACTACATACGGTGGGCCGCCGACTTGGCCCTCGGCCTCCAGGTGGGCGTTCCGTGGGTGATGTGCAAGCAAAACGATGCTCCCGGCCCAGTGGTAATTAATTAATGACGATGATGATCGATTTCTAAGCTGTATATGAATATATATAATCGTCTCGTTGTGGAACTTTCAGATCAATTCGTGCAATGGAAGGAACTGCGGAGACACTTTCATGGGGCCGAACCATCCCACCAAACCTTCTCTTTGGACGGAGAACTGGACTGCTCAGTGAGTTATATAATTAACCTGCTGCATTCATTAGCCTTTTCAGTTCATTATATTAATTTTTTTTATATATCCGTTTGCAGGTATAGAGTGTTTGGTGATCCACCTTCTCAGAGACCAGCAGAGGATCTGGCGTACGCTGTGGCACGCTTCTTCTCGAAGAATGGCTCACTGGTTAACTACTACATGGTATGCATGCATGCAGTACTCCAACGTATGGCTTGTTAGATCTCACATGTATAATTCAGCTGTACTTTTCGTTTAGTATCATGGCGGAACTAATTTTGGGAGGACAGGAGCATCTTTTGTGCTGACTAGATACTATGATGAAGGGCCTCTCGATGAATTTGGTAATGATCAGGTAGATCTTATGATCAGGATACAATGGATCTTAATTTTATGCATGCATGGTTTTTGTGGCAATGCAGGCCTGCAGAAGGAGCCTAAATGGGGTCATCTGAGGGACTTGCATGCCACACTGAAGCTGTGCAAGAACGCGTTGCTTGAGGGAACTTACTCTCTGCAGAAGTTTAGCCCTACCCTTGAGGTAACATTAAAAAGAGTTTATGTTCAGTGATTAGAATTTGCAAGTGACTCGATTTCACATCAGCTCTTGGATTTGGCATGCAGGCTAGGTTGTATGAGATACCAGAGAACAAGGTTTGTGTTGCCTTCCTCACAAACACCAACACAAAGCTTGATGGAACTGTGAAGTTTAGGGGTGTGGATTACTTCCTCCCTCGCCACTCCATCAGCATCCTCCCAGATTGCAAGACTGTGGTGTACAACAATCAGCAGGTAATTAGGAACAATTACCATCAATTAAGTTTAGGGTTCTGTTTAATTTGTTTGCTTTTGCAGATAAACTCTCAGCACAATGCCAGGACATTTGATGTGTCGAAGGATGCTAATAAGAACAAGAAGTGGGAGATGTACCGAGAGCCGATACCTACTTCTAAAGGTATCAAAGCTCAGGGGCCTTTGGAACTGTATAACATGACCAAGGACACCACAGATTATCTTTGGTACACAACAAGGTAACCTCATCTTAAAGTTGCATAGTGGAAAAGAGAAGATAAACAAACAAAAGAGAATTAGCTGATCGAAGATATGCAAATCAAGCTAAACTGATGTGAGAATTGTTTCTTGTGTTCCCCCAAGTGCAGCTTCTTGCTAGACAATGAGGACATGCCTTTCCGACATGACATTCATCCCGTGATCCAAGTTTCATCCCTTGGCCATGTCATACACACCTTTGTCAATGGAGAATACTTGGGTATGCTGGCACAGAAGAATATTAATTAAACAAACGAGCTGAGGTTCAAACTTAATGATGATAAACTGAACGCAAATGTTTCCAGGATCTGCTCATGGAACAAAAATCGAGAAGAGTTTTGTCTTCAAAAAGCAAATGACTTTGAGGCCCGGAGGCAACCGCATTGCAATCTTGGGATTAACAGTGGGAATGCCGGTAACAAAAAAAAACCTCTCTTAAATTATGTTCTTCAACATTCATTGATCTTCACTTCTCTCAGCTCATGCAATACGTGCGTTGTAGGATAGCGGACCATACCTGGAACACAGAGTTTCTGGTCTGCATACTGTCACCATCCAAGGCCTCAACGCCGGCACTCTGGACTTGTCGCAGAGTATGTGGAAGCACCAGGTGATTAATTCACGCATTATCAAGAACAATTCACTTTTAAACAAAAGAAAAAAAGATTGTCTGAGTTGTTTGTTTGTCAGGTGGGATTAATGGGAGAGAAATTGCGTATTTTCCAAGAAGACAAAGTGAATGATGTCAAGTGGGTGGAAGCTACGAGTGATACTCCAATCGCCTGGTACAAGGTAAAATTTGTGTTTCTTTTTCTTTCCCAAATAATCTCTGACAAATCGTTGAGGATCAACTGTCTTTTCCTCTCTTCCCTCTCAGAAATACTTCGACGGTCCTTCTGGAAATGACCCAGTCGCTTTGGATTTGAGCACCATGGGCAAAGGCTTGGTGTGGATCAACGGCCAATGCATCGGTCGTTATTGGGTCAACTACCTTAACCCTCTTGGAACACCTTCTCAGTCAATGTTAGCAAACATCCAATCTGTGTTTTGTTGTTGTTAAATTTCAAAACAAACATATATACCTTGTGATGACTCTGTCGTTGATATGTAATTAAGGTACCACATTCCCCGGTCTTTCTTGAAGCCAGAGAAAAACCTCATGGTGGTGTGGGAGGAGCAGGGCGGGAAGCCGGAGGGCATCAAGATCATGACAGTGAAGAGAGACAACATTTGCACTATCGTTTCCCAGCACTACCCCCCAGTTGACAACAGCAACAAGGCAGAGGCTCACTTGAAGTGCAGGGAGAAGTTGGTCATCCGTTCCATCGTCTTTGCGAGCTTTGGAAACCCTAGTGGCATCTGCGGCAACTTCACGGTCGGTACCTGCCACTCGCCCAACGTCAAAAAGGTGGTCGAGCAGGTACATTTCGTCTGAGAACTGTTCACTTTGGCATTTGTTTTTGGCTGCTGGATTATCAGGACTGATTCCGTCGTCGTCATGTGTAGGCCTGCTTGGGGAAACCGGCGTGCGTTTTGCCGGTGTCTGCTGCTGCCTACTCCGTAGACGCCTCGTGTCCGGGGTCGACCGGCACGCTTGCAGTCCAAGCGAAGTGCGCCAGAGGCGGCAAGAACCATGGCCATGCTGGTGCCAAGGCTTAATGAGTTGTTCTTCGAGCTACTTTTGTTTTTTGCTTCGAAGTTAGAATTTTCTTTTCTTTTCTTTTGTCTGAAAATTTTAGAAATCTTGTAATAATTGGTTTCTCCTGTTTTGGTTGTATCAGTAATCGAATTCATATTTCTTCAGTGACCATTTATTGCATAACTCAATTGTTAAAACAACACTAACAGAATCAACAGAACAGACATGGAATTATCTTCAACTTCTGAAACGATCTAAGAACAGACATATAAGTTGATATATGTATTTTTTATTTATTTATGTTCTTGTTTTAGTTGATTCCTTATCCTTTTAATCCTTTGAAGCACTTCAAAATGGATGATGCACATCCACTATTCTCTCCTTGCTTTTTTTTTCCCTCATCTTTGAATCAGCTTTTGATCCCAATTGATTCCTTGCAACACTTTATTTGTTTTTTTATGCAAAAAAATATAATAGAATCTTTTCTATATATATATATATGTATCTACATTTCATTCCCAAATCATTACCTGTTCTCGCAACATGTCGGCGAAGGATTCCGACAATCAGGAACCGTGCGGGCGGCGCCACGGCCTCCGGCTCCGGCTCCGCCACCTTCTCACCGGTCTCCTTCTATTCGTCAGCCTGATCCTTCTCCTCGTCCTCATTATTTGGCTCGTCCTACGCCCCTCCAAGCCCAAGTTATACTTGCAAGCCGTCTCCATCTACCAGCTCAACGTCACCGGTTGCGGAGCCGCCCCCAACCTCCTCACCGCCGTCCTTCAGACCACCCTCTCCTCCCGCAACCCCAACGACCGCGTTGGCATCTACTACGACGAGCTGCGCGCCTTCGCCGCCTTCAAGGGCCAGCGCATCACCGCCGCCGCCCCGCTCGCCGCCGGTTACCAGGGACACCACGACGTCGCCGTGTGGTCTCCGTACCTGTACGGTGCCTGCGTCCCCCTGGCGCCGTACCTCGCCGCGGCCCTCGAGGAGGCCCGCGCGACGGGGCTCCTGCTCGTCGAGGTCGAGGTGGAGGGGCGGCTCCGGTGGAAGGTCGGCACGTGGATCTCCGGCCACTACCGTCTGCAGGCCAACTGCCCAGCTTTCCTAACGGTCAGTAACGGCGTGGGTAACGGCGCCGGCGAGACACCGGCGTTCCGGTTCCAGCAGCAGTTGTCGACCTGCACCGTCGACGTCTGAGTACCAAAATCCGGTGGCGCAGGGGTGTTAGTAATTAGCTTAATTATAACTGTTAAATTTAAATTATACATGTTAACTGCTCGATGGCTGCTTGTTATGATCTAACTAATGAATGTTATATTGAACTTTCTATTGGAAATAAAAATTTATTTTTATGATCTAATTTACGAAAAGCTAAGAAAGTAGAAATGCTTGCGATGGATTCCATGGCAAAGCATAAACAGAATATGCAAAGCGAGACAAACGGATGGAGAAGCAAAAGACCTCCACTCTTTAAAGCTGAGGGAGAAAGCACATGGTTTTAAAATCTAAAAATAATTTTTAAAATTATAATTCATCAAAAAAAATTCAAAAAATAAAATAATTTTTTGTTCTTAATGAAATAGAGTGGGCTTCATTCGTAAGCCCAGAACTGGAGGCCCAACATGATCCGACTCGTATTGACAAATATAAGTGATACGATAAGATGCCACGAATTAGGGTTTGTGCTTCGCTCTCTCGGCGTCATCATCGATCGTTACTTCACCTGAGGAGGTCGCGCGGAATCGTGAGCAGCCATGGTGAGAGACAAAAGAAGCTTCTGTTTCCTTTGTTCCTGAATGTGACATTTATTCGTCGCTCCGTGCATTTATCGTTTTCAGATCATCCCCAAGAAGAACCGCCATGAGATCTGCAAATACCTCTTCCAGGGTTGCCACCTTCTTCTAATTGTGTATTTTAATGCATAAAGTTCGCTTCTTTATTAGTTATTTTGGTTAAAGTTTCAGTTTTTTTTATCTATTGGATGTGATTTGATGTTTTTTTTTTCTCTGTGACCGTAGAGGGTGTGCTTTACGCGAAGAAGGATTATAACCTCGCCAAGCACCCGGAGATCGATGTGCCGAACCTTCAGGTGATCAAACTGATGCAGAGCTTCAAGTCGAGGGAGTTCGTGAGGGAAACCTTTGCGTGGCAGCACTACTACTGGTATCTCACCAATGATGGTATTGAGTTCCTAAGAACCTACCTTAATCTTCCTTCGGAAATTGTCCCTGCGACCTTGAAAAAGTCTGCAAGGCCGCCTGCACGCCCATTTGGCTCTGGTCCTCCTGGAGACCGCCCAAGGTGCTACCATGCGCCAATTTAAAGTTTCTTTTTGCCTCTTTCTTAATGATTCTTTGGTGACATTCGATTTGGTATGTTGTTTTTACCAGAGGGCCACCACGGTTTGAGGGTGATAGACCGAGATTTGGAGATAGGGATGGATACCGTGGAGGACCTCGGCCTGGAGGCCCCCCAGGTGAGGCTGGTGAGAAGGGTGGTGCACCTCCTGAATTCCAGCCTTCTTTCAGGGTATGTATTTCCAGTCATAGTTGATTGTGATTTGGTTACATGGAGTTGAATAACTATTTCAGATCATCATGGACGAATATGTAGTTTATCTAGCTTTTTAGGTAGCACTATAAAAATGTTGTATGGAGCTTAATAAATAACAATCCTTTTCAAGAAACATGAAGAGTTTGAGTCCTGTTGGGCTTCAACTGATCTCAGATAATCACGTTTATATATGTTTGCTCGTTAAAACTTGTAGAATTTGAGCATTTTCTGAGCTCACTTCAAATGAGTTTAATCCAAATATAGAACATTATGTTAGCGTTGTTATCAAGGCTCTTACCAAGTAATGGTTTTAAAAGCAAGTTAGCTGCATTTCCTATGCGCTTAATTAGTGTAATGTATGTTATCAAATATGCCGAATAAACTTCTAAATGTCTTAGAAATTTAGATGTACTATTTCACTAGTGTATGTTATATACTATGGAATACTTGAATGAGCTTGTTTACATTGATTGATCATGTGTGCCCATCCCGATTTTTCCCCAAACTGTTTATGATCTTTGTTTGTGCTGAGTTTCTGAGTTTACAAAAGCCATTAAGGAATTATGAAAGAATTATTTGATATTTGGGACTCAGTTTGTATAACGAACTATTTTCATTAATCTCAAGGAGCCTAGCATAAGCCAATTCTGTTTCTACCCAAATTGAATGGAAACTCTAGTACTTGCACAGATGCTGATAAATCTGATTAATAGAAGATAAGAAAAACCTCAAATCCATTTGTAATTGTCTTTCTATATTTTACCAATTCCATCCTTTCCTCCAACAAAGCGGCTTCCCTCCAATGACCAATGCTCTAAGGTATCACAATCTACATAAACATGTTCTTATCTCCCCCCTATAATTTTTTTTCCCTACCTCACTTCTTTCCTGCCCATTTTCTCCTCACCTCGATGTTGAATAGTTGGGTTCAGCATTCTTGAGATAGTATAAACCGCGCTTGTGCATTCCTATTCACTTGTATATGGTTTTATTTCATTCGGAAAACTACAATTTACAATACATCGGTAGCATTCGCATCGCAACTATTGAAATTGTGTAACTGTGCAGGGTGCTGGTGGTGGCAGACCTGGATTTGGCCGTGGAGGTGGAGGATATGGAGCTGGTCCTGCCTCTGCTTCATTTCAGTAGATTTATCCAAATTTAGCCTGCGCGCAAGAGAAAACCAAGCATTTGGTTGGTGTTTGTAGTATCTTTAGTTGAGATGCATGGCACTTTTGAAGTTGAGACGTGTCCTTGATTCGAAGTTTAAATTGTCAGTTGAAGGTTCTTTTGTTTTGTGATGGTTAACAAATTTTGATTGTTCTTGGCCCTCCAAACAGACTTGGGCAGATTTGGATTGAATTTTAGTAGTTAATATTGAATGGTTAAATTCACTTTAACTTGGCGATATTCAAGATCACTCATGCACCATGATAGGTGATGAAAAAAAAAGTCGTTTCTTTGTTGAGACAAAGTAACTCCCATTTTGTCTCTTTTGTACGTTTAGGAATTTATATAATGGCCATCTTGTCTTATGATGAATGTGGAAATGTAGATTTAGCACGAGTTAAATAACCACAAACAGAACAAGCATCCAAATTGAAATAATCAACTTGTTAAGTGAACAAAAGAAGATTCGTTATTTATATCTAAAAGCAATAATGTTTAACACGTGAAAATCTCACTTTTCACCTAATCATGCCAAAAGATTCTGGCAGAAAAGTATTTCTGTTTAAGAAAAAATTTGAATACATCAAATAATCATTCCAAATACAGACTTTAAATCAAGTCTTAGAGAGTCTTCTTCATGACACATCAAACAGAACTATAGAATCAACAATCATTAAGTTGTGATTACAGCAAATTAAATGGAAGTTCATTCCCAAGTTTCTCAAATTTCATGATTTAAGAATGCATTAGATGCACAATTAAGCAACTTCGTTGGCATATATATTACTTCTGTTGGACAAAGTAACAGTCAGAGAAACTAAGAATTGTTGTTGTTGTTGTTCATGGAACAAAGTACATAGGATTAGGAATTTTAAAAAAACGATCGCCGGTGCAATCGCCTAAGAGATCGCTCCATTGATCGCCGACGTTTCCTCGGATCCTGAAACCTTCAGCTACCAGTTGCTTCCTTATCGCAGATTTGAACTCGGTCGCTGCTATCCCTCTATACTCTGCACTTCTGCACGCAACTCGCACAAAAATCATGATTATTGTTTTTCTTTCGGATAGGAAATTATAATATAAATCGTATTGAATTCTCTTTTCACCTCATGATCAACCTCTCGTATCCAATGAAGCCCTGCGCATGAAGATTTTGTGCAGTGGACAAGTAGAACACCTCTTCATCCCTTCCGGTGATAAGAAACACCTTGAAACCCTTCTCTATTAGCCTTCTGTACAGCTGAAGCACCGCGAGAATGGCCGGCGAGATCCCTCTCAGAGCCCAGCTCTTGAATGCCATCGGATCAAATGGATCTCCGCTAAAAGAATATCGTTGTCAATTTACACGTTCGCTAGCTTAACTTAGAAAAACATCGACCATCTTTTACGGCGTGGATTACCCGAAGTGCCTGTCCTTGTAGTAGAGCGTGTTGGACAGGCAGGTGTCGTCGACGTCGAGAATCCAAGCGTCCATCCCGTCCGCGGCGGCGTCGATCCCGTCGAGGTAAACGAAGATCTGGTCGACGACGGTGTCGAGGTCCCGGCAGTACTGGCCGCCGAGCATGTAGTCCTCGACGTAGCGGACGCATTGCGCCGGGACGGTGCGCCACGCCCGGGCATTGTTGGCCTCCACCGCCACTCTCCAGCTCAGGCAGTAGCTCACGTCGAAGGCCATGGCAGAGCTGCTAAGACGCGACCTCGCTCAGGAGGTGGTTGGCCAAGTTGAGCAGCAGCTAGCAACTCCCAAATAACCAACACCATGGGCACATCGAGGAAGAAGAGTGCATACCACTCAAAAACTGCCCATAATTTCAAGATCTTGACTTCGGTATCAGGTTTGGAATCCTCTAAATAGAGAGAGACAGAAAGATAGATGATGATATGTTTGGCTGAGGTGTGCTTTTGTTGGATTGTGAGATTGCACAGATAAATTTTCTCCATCAGGATTGACTGACTTTCACCGATTCCACAGTACTGTTGCACTGCGCATGTCTGACAGAGCTGTCTCCTTCCCTCTTCGTGACGCTCGGGCGATACAAAATGGGATCGGCATCGTCGACATTTCCAAGAACACAAAATGCATGTGTCGATCTGCCAATTTCATCAGTTGCACTCACTAATTCACCTGCAACTTGACTGTCGAAAATATATTGCTCCAGTGCCTGAAGAAGAATTTAAAGGAAGGATGGGAAAGCCCTCTGAAAAAAAAAAGAGAAAAAGTAAAAGAAAAAACAACGTTGCAATATATAGCACCTTTTTAGTAATTCGAGGTGAAGACGAAGGTTGTGATGTTCTGGTGTACCTTCTCCATGCATCAATCAGGCCTGAGAGCGAGTGACTTTGCAGTTTAAAATCCTCCCCTTGTAAAACACATGGAAGACCACTGTGTTGATGGATTACGATGGAGGCAGGGACGGATCCGAATTAGAGTTGGGGGTTTGATGTTTCGTTTTAAAATTATTTAAATTATTGATGCAGGTATCGTAGAGGACGTTGTTGTGAAACACATGGAAGACTACTGTGTTGATGGATTACGATGGAGGCAGGGACGGATCCGATCGAATTAGAGTTGGGGGTTTGATGTTTCATTTTAAAATTATTTAAATTATTGATGCAGTTATCGTAGAGGATGTGAATTTCTCCTAAATGAAAGTCAAGAGTCATGCAAAGGTCAAAGTTTAGACCGATGTGGCAAGACGGTTCAACACAGACTCGATCCCGCCAGAGTGAGATATCTATCACCTCGAACTCAGACCGTACTTCAGGCTTAACATGGTCTCAGTTTTGGCCCCCACTTGGGCTCCCGAAGCCATTTCGGCTAACCTCGTCTCGGCGTCTCAGTTGTCTCGTCTCGGTCAACCTTGCTTCGATCATCTCAATCAGCCTCGTCTCGGTAGTTCGGTCATCTCGTTTCGATTATTTCGACCTCGAGTCTCGTCTTGGCCACTCCGCCTCGACTAACTCTATCCTGGGCTCTACCTTCACGTCTTCTGTGAACCACTATCTTACATGTCATGTTAAAGAGGAATGCGAATATTCTCACGGACACGCAACAGTCCAAGAATGAATAAGCGGTTACAAGGTTACGTTGTCACACCCTTGAATAACCATTTTTCTGCACATAAGGCCAAAAAGAAACGACTATCGGATCTAATCCCTTTTGCAGGTTGCTATAAGGACACTATTCCATCCGATATATGGAGATGCCTTGAGCAGACTTTAAAAGGCTTAACCATAGTCTTATTCCAGGTTCAACTCTGAAGACTCTACTAGTATTATCTTCTTTTCTGTCCATATTTTATCACTTTCCAGAGAATCCAAATTTGAGTGTCGAAGTGGTATGTTAGAACTTTGATTTTCAGTACTAATCTAGCCTCTTTTTGAAGTATGTTTCTGCTAAGACTCCTCGGCACAAGTTGGACTGTTCGTTGATTGATGATTTGATCATCCGCGGTATTTGACCGAAATAATTATATCTCTAAATAATTAATAATAATAATATATAATTCATAATTTAATTATTTTATTAAATAAGTTTAATTATTATGATGACTTATTATTCTCATTATTATCGTTTCAAAAGATAAATCAAATAATATTGGTGCGTTTTAATGGGTTAAGAGAAAAGAAAAATAAATAACAAAATAATTATAATTATGAAAGGAAAAGAGGATAGATGTCTTTTATTCTTTTCCGATGGTCTCAGCTAGCTTCCATGATAAAAAAAGACAAAATAAGAATGACTTTTAATTTGTTGAAGAGAACAAAGGATTATGATTACATGGTCGGCTGAAATTAAGAAAAGAAAAAGAAGAGTGAGGATTGCTCCTTCTGAGAAGAGGGAGAAGAAATTAAAGAAAGTTGTTGGAGAAGAAAAGGAGAAAAATAATTAAGTTAATTAAATTGGGAAGAAAAAACGTAGAGAAAAAAAAAAGAGGAGAAGATTAAAAGAAAAAGAAGTTGACGAGTAGAGGGCGTTGGAAACGAGATTATATACGTGAAAGATAATAGAAAGAAAAGAAAGAAGATCCATTTTAAATCGATTGAATCAGTTTTATCCAATTAAATTTGATTCAGTCATGATTTAACCAAAATCAACTTTGGTTGGATTAACATACTTTTTATCTGATCTTGACACCTACCCGATAGATTTTGTTGGAACTCAATCTAATTTTAATTTAGCACATCCACTTCGTGTTCGATAATTTGATTGATTTGTTTATTTATATTAAATTTTTTAATAATTAATAAAACTTGTATATATATTTCTGCAAAAGGTGGAATCCGCTAATCCTGCAATCTCACACAGTCGACCCCACGACCATCTGTGAGGAAGTAAATCGAGAAGTTGCAGTTGGTCACGACGGAGAAAGGGATTAATTGTCTCGACTTCGTCAAGATTCGAACCCTTATCCATTTCTATAACTCTGCTCCGTCGTAACTTGTATATATATATTCAATATCCTATGCGACGCATAGTGGTGCGTTGGTGGGATTTTTTAAATTTGTTTGTTTTTTTTTACCTGCGGTTAAGCCATTTATGGGGCGTTTAGTTAGGGGCTATTGTTGATAACCTTTGTTATCTATCCAAGGTTATCAACAATAATTTTGTTTGGTTTAGGTTATGATCGATTCCCAAGTAATATAGCATCACCGCCACATCAGCAAATGAGTTATAATCTAGGAATGTGATTACCTTGGCAGCCTAAGATTTTCTACAATTCTGAAAGTTAATAAATTTTTTTCCATAATTATCCTTTGATTTAAAAACTAATTAAGTTAATTAAAATGTAATGCGTAAAACCTAATTGAAATGAGTTAATTAATTTAATAAATTTTAATTAAATACTTATATATTTAAAAAATATAATTTATTTTACATTTTGAAAAATAAAATTAACACATGAGGTGTATAAGGTAAAGAGTACAAGATAATATTCTCCATATATATATATATATATATATATATATATAAAAGGGTGTGTTTGATTCAAGTTATCACATATAACTTTAATTATATGATTATTAGATAATCACATAACTAATATTATAGGATATAAAATATAATTTAATATTATTTGGTTCAACTTATTTATTCGAAGAGAATAAAATATAATCAATTTAATATTTACTATATTACACTTCATTCTTTTAGAATAAATTAAATTAAATTAATAATATTAATATTAATAATA
>JBBMKF010000095.1:5177183-5189337 GCA_037834155.1 Curcuma caesia | reverse complement strand
CTAATTCATGGGCTTCTTAGAGATTCATGTTGACTCTTTTCTCAGCAACTCTTGATTGCATTTGAACTCGTAAAAAAATACGGATATTGTATGCATAATTGTACCAGAATTTGGGATTGTTCAAGTTGCCTTTAGAGTTTCTTGCAAGCTGGATCGTCTGCTTTCTTGTCTCTCCTTGCTATGAGTGGACGGCCAATTTCTGTTGGGCTCCATGTTCTGTTTGTCCATATAAAGCTATGCGTTGATGCAGAAAATAAGATTCTTTTTGTGGTAAGAAGGTTTTCATCTTAAACAATTTTATCAGGACTGCCGTTTTTAAAAGCTCCATAATATAGTTTTTCCATGGCTAATTACCTGTTCATGTGCTTTAGTTTTTTCCTTTCCTGAGTTGTGGATTTTCTTTGGTAGATAATTTAATGCATTAAGGTCCTTATTGTTCTTATTCAATTTTTTTCTACTCTAAATCTAGATGAATCATGTAGCTCAGGTTAGAGTTAGGAGATAATTCTTAAGTGCGTTTGATTCAAATTATTATACATAATTTTAGTTATGTTATGTGATTATGATTATTAGGTAATCAGATAATTAAGATTATTAAATATAAAATATAATATAATATTATTTAGTTTAATTTATTTATTTAAAAAAATAAATTATTTATTATATTATTTTTTCATTCATTTTATTTTTAAATTAAATTAAATTAATAATATTAATGTTAATAATATTAATGATGAGAATAAATTGATAATATAAAAAAAATAAATATAATTTATTTTTAAATTTTTAAATTTAAAATAAATTTATATTTTTTAATAAAACAATTTATTAAATTAATAAATATAATTTATTAATTTTATTTTTTAAAATTTTAAAATAAATTATTTTTTAAATTTATAAGTATTTAAATTAAATTTTATTAAATTAATTAACTTGGATTTGATTAGGTTTTATGATATATTTTAATTAATTCAATTTTAATATCGAAAGATAATTATGGAAAAAAAATTTAAAATTTTTCGAAATCGTAGAAAATCTTAGGTTGTTAAAGTAATCAAGTTCCCAAATTATAACTCATTTATTGATGTTTTATTATTTAGGAATCGATCATAATCTGAATCAAACGTTAACAACTTGAGATAAATAATTAAGGATACCAACGATAACTCCTAATGTCCTTTTTTTTAATCATTTTCAAAAGAAATGTCCTTTTTTTTAATCATTTTCAAAAGAAATGTTAAATATTTATCAGGGAAACACTGAAATTAATCAGAAGTGATGTCTAAGATTGAAAATTCATGTATCTTTTCACTTGTGAGATGCAGGTACTACTAAAAAAAAATGATACATTTCAGTTAGCTCCATTGACTATCTCTGGGGTGACCAGTCCGGTCCCATAGAAGTTTTCTACCGGTCATCAGGATAAATCGAAAAGTGCACGCAGCGGCCAGCTCAGACGCCCAGCATCCTTTGATTGCGCTCCCCATTTAGAGGAAAATTCCTACAAATACATCGTCGTTGAGGATCAAATCGCAGGTGCTTGGGTGACAACCTGGATGTCCTACCGCGACACTATTGCCTCGGGGACGATGCAGATACTACTAAACTAGGCAAATAGAGGTTCTTCTATACAAGATGTACATTTGATTTGTTGTATTCCAAGGATGATTAAATTTCATGTGGAAATTTTCACTTTTATGTACGGAATTAAAGTCATAAAAATTGTTAAAGATCCTCTAATATTAAATATGCATGGTGTTCCTAGTGCATGGAATTTTATAGTCAATCAACCTCTGATATGTTGTTTCTGTTTATTTGTTTTTTTTTATAGCCCTATGGAATTTTTGATAACTCAGGTAGCCACGTCTTACGGTCCAATTAAACTTTGAGATGGCCGATATTTCCATCCATTGGATAAATCTGAAAGCGCAAACTATCTAGCGGGCCATTATATAGTCAATCAATCGTTGATTTAAAAAAAATAATTTAAATATCCAACTATTATGATTCGATTAATCTTGGAGGTGAATGATCCGATCCTATACAAGTTTTTCACTGACTATAAAGATAAATTCGGAAAGCATAGATATTTACGGTCTGATGATCCAACGTCACTAATAGTTCAAGCACCGTGAATATTCAAAAATGCCCCACGTGAGAATTGAATCTTCGCTACATAGGTTATCTGTCTTGTCGTTTACCATCGCACCATGTCTCGAGAGTCAATCTTGCAACAGTCTATCCAAGCGGTTAGCGTTCTTAAATCTTGAGAGAAAATTCTTCATAATGCATCACAGTTGGAACTCGAATCTTAGATGATTAATCGTTAGAGGGCTTGACCATCGGAGGGTCTCAACCTCTAATATATCAATTAATCTTGGGTGGACGGTCCATGATGTTGTCATTGTGTTTGATGATCAGTGAGAGGAGGCTCCCGTTATATGTTGATTCATTCACAAATTTACAAGAGTTTGATTCTAATACACCTGAAGTAGAGACAATAGTTAGACCCTAAAATGCATAGTTTTTCACTGTTTCTGCAATTGGTTTTAATACACATGTTCAAGTTGAATCTCACATGCATGAAAAGAGTTTGATTAATGTGACAGTGAAAGATGTCATCACCAATCGTATTTTGTATCCACAGCATGAATATCTATCAGAAAGAGCCCAGGCAAAATATAATTCTATGAAAATTTTCTTGCCCTTTATTTTCAATAAACAGCATATATGAAGCCATTCTGAAACCATCGTATGTAATTATGGTTTGACAAATCATGGTTCTGTATCCTCTAGAAGACCAAATGATCTCAAATTTATTTTAAAACTTCATTTTTGTACATACATTATGCATACGATTTTAGATTATTTGAACTTTTAGAAAGTATATAACCATGTCAAGCTCACATATAATTTCATATACTACGTGATTTCAAGTCATTAAAGCACCTAGAATTTATATGCAGTTATGGTTTGACAAGCTATAATTATGTATCTTCCAGGAGCTTAAATGGCTTCAAATTTACACAACCTTCATTTGTCATATAAATTGTATATATGTATATTTGCATTTTCTGGAAACAACCTCTTGCCAAACACCGGACTGTCCTTTTTTTTTTATGTATATTTGCATTTGGACACTTAAAAGTCCTATAATTACTAATAAACAATTTGGAGCCAGTTAACAGCTTGTTTGAAACTATATACATTGAAACTTCATCATTCACAAGGAAATCGTATACTTGTTAAAAGTAATTATACTTTTAGACATCTTACATAAACACATGATGAGCACGGGCGTTGCCTCTATTGTACGTTAATCACAACTGATATATATATGCACTCCGATTGACTATCTTGAAATTTTCACTGCTGCAAATCACCAGGTACATATAATTTATGATTAAGAAATATATGGCCGCAGGAATTAATAAAAAACCATCGGAAGAACCCTAACTGGGTGTTCAACAGTAATCAGCTAAAAACAGCTTGTACCAGGGGGGGAAAGAAGACAAGAGAACAATTAAAACGACACATGCAATCTTACATTTTGGACGTCAAAAATGCCACGAGGATCCCTCCACTAATCCTATGGAAAATCTGACTTTTGGTATACAAGCGCATTTTTCCAGTAGCAATAAAAATAAACCGCAGGAAACCCCACGGGAATCAACCCACCACAATACGTTCAAAGTTCAATCAGTCATCGCCCTGTTGCCAGCTCTAAGTACTAGTTGTGGTGCTCGGCATCCTTGGGGCTCCCGCCGTCAGGTCGTGGAAATTGCTCCTGCAGCTCGTTTGTCAACAATGATCCATTACCATAGCCTGCTGGCGTTGGCAACACAGGGCCTGAAGCCAGTACATTGAGCTCATGCCCGGCAACCAGTGAAGGTCCATGCCCCTCCACTGGTCGCGTACCCTGTGGAGCTTCTGCTACTGCTGCACCGGGCGTTGCAATGAGACAAGCAGCGGGTGTAGAGTCCCAGCCACTAGGCCTCTTAACCCTCTCACGACTCCTGCTCCTACTCCGGCTCCTGCTTCTCGATGACCAACTCCGACTCCGACTACGGCTCCAACTGCGACTGCGACTCCGGCTTCGACTCCTGCTCCCACTTCTACCTCTGCTTCTATCATAACCCCATGTCCGAACCATCTCTGGACTACGACTATAACTTCTCTCCCTGCCCCTTTCTCCAAATCCCCTGCGGCCGTCATATCGCTTTCTTCCATCTGAGTTTATGCTTCGGTCATGTGGACTCCAATCATGTCGACCGCGACCTCCAGGTCCACCTGGTCCACCAAATCCACGACCTCTAGGCGCACGACCACCAAAGAAATCTTGCCTGCCACCACGCCCACCAAAGCCAGCAGGCCCACCGTAGCCACCAGGACCATCCCTAGTGCCACCCCCACGCCCAGCAAAGCCACTGGGACCATCCCTCATGCCACCGCCACGGCCACCTCTAGCATTCCACCTACCAGCGCCGCCACCATTGCCTCCACCTGAATCCCATCGATTGGGTTCATTCCGAGGCCTGGACATGGGCGGACCACCACGACCAGCCATCTCACGAATCTCAGGAGGAACTCTCTGGTTTGCACCTTCAAGAACTTTTACAAGATCAACAGCATGTTTCCAATCTTGGTCGGTAAAGAATGTGTATGCTACTCCTGTAGCACCAGCCCTCCCAGTTCTTCCAATCCTATGAACATAGTCCTCAATCCCAGTAGGAAAGTCAAAATTGATAACAACCCTGAAATACATCAAACAGAACCAAATGTCATCCTGCAAGCCCAAAAATATACTTTGCATAAGTTTGAAATTGATAAAGATATACATCACATAACAGAATTTTGCAGGTGAGTAGGCTAGACATGCTATATAGATTACCAACTTCAGAAAGCCTACTAACCGTGTTCACTCTTTAGCATTGTTTACCAAGCGTTCACTCTTTTAATGTAGGAATGACAAATTACAGTCTGTCAACGTTAATGTTTATTATAAATGTGCCATTGTAGCTTTTCCAAATAAGTTTGTTGTTGCAAAGTGTCTCTTTACCTTTGTCATTATCCACCTTTGTGTTAAGCAAACTTGATAATAAGGATACGCTTACTGATGACTGTTTTTAAGCAGAAGTGATGATATGGATTTAACATCAATAGAATATATTGGTAAAATTTCAACATCTAGGCATCTAGCTGACTCAATAACAGAAATCAAATCTGAACTGACTAGGTTCACTGAAGTACTTTTAAAAAAAGTACTGGAGAAAAAAAAGATTGAGAACCAGCAGACACACGGATTTCCAAAGACAAAAAGACTAATGTTCAGCTTTAAGACAAATCTATGGCATTTACAACAGATAAAAATTTAACAGAAGAATAAAATAATACCATGAAGTTGAAGAAAGACCCACCTGATGTCTTTGATATCAAGTCCTCTGGCAGCAACATCAGTGGCAACAAGAACTGGAGCCCTGCCAGAGCGGAATTGGAATAGAACATGATCCCTTTCACCTTGAGATTTGTCTCCATGAATGGAAGCTGCACCAAATGTTCTCCCTAGACTGCGAGCCAGCAGATCACACTGCCTCTTTGTGGAACAGAATATAATGACCTTAGATCCACGCTCCTGAGTTCTAAGAATCTGTTCCAAGCGCCTTGATTTATCCATTGGAGCAACAACCTCTATATGCTAAGAGTCCAAGAGTCAAAATGAGAAGTGAACTGTACTATCTATTAAACAAACAAACAAAAGGTAGATATCCAGTGTTCCAGCAATTCATAATAAGCAAGTCAAATTCACCAATAACCAAGAGAAACCACATTACGAAGTGTTAATAAAAACTAATCTAGAATTAACCATAACTCATTGTACAAAACAATAGTATATTTTCAACATAACAGAAGAAATCGAGTAAAATACAGAATTACTATGGGGATCAGCAAATAATCTTCCCATCAGACAATTGCTCATGAAAAATTTATGCAATTCTCTACTGAACTTAGAAAACCAGAAATGAACAGAAATATGCTGAAAGAGACAAGAACCAGATATTATGTTGCTATATTTACCTGAGTGATCGACTTATTAGCAACAAGCTCATTGACATTGCCAATATTCACCTGAACTGGATTCTTCAATAGATCATTGGCTATTTTTCTCACTTCCTTTGGCCAAGTTGCCGTATACATGAGAGTTTGCCTGTGAGGAGGGATCTCATTAACAATCTTCCTAATTTGTGGTTCAAAACCCATATCGAGCATGCGATCAGCTTCATCAAGGACCAGAAGGGAAACTTGACGGAAACTGATTTTCTTCATCTCAAGGAAATCATTGAGGCGGCCTGGAGTTGCAATTACAATATCTGCTCCTCGTTCAATCTCTTTCAGTTGAGGACCTTTTGGAGCTCCTCCATATAAGCACTAATACAATAAGATGAGATCAAAGATCAATTATCTAAGCATAGAAATTTTTTAAACAAGGTAACGTAAATTAATTGATCATACTAAGAAATTTTGTCCAAAGGACAACCATGTATGCATCAGTCATGACTGGCTCCTGAATTTCTTGTTGCAATTGGAATCAGTCAAATATAGAATTTAAAATTTAAAATATAAATAGAATTGCATTTACAAGATATAAAATGAATTGGATACATGGAGAAAAGGCTACCGCTAAACATATGTAACTTGTGCAGCCCAATGAGCTTCTAGAATGAATGTACAAAGAATTCTCCCATTGCTGGAGTGGTATTTGTATAAAAATATTATAGATAATGAATCAAAAAACATTAGCAGCACATCTAAATTACTGAGACTTCAAAGGAAAAATAAAAATTTATCATCACAAAACTTACTGTACAAGAAATTCTTGATGAGCGTCCAAATTTAAAAGCCTCATCTTGTATTTGAGAAGCAAGCTCCCGAGTTGGAGCCAAAACTAATACAGTTGGTCCAAATTGAGGATTATTTTGGCAACGTCTCAGATGAATGAATGCAGGTATAAGATAGCCTAGTGTCTTGCCCGAACCAGTTTTGGCAATTGCGACAATATCCCTGTTCTGTAATGCAACAGGCCATGTTTGTGCTTGTATTGGTGTTGGAGTTGAAAATCCAGCCAGATGCATCTGATAAAGCAATCAAGAAAAATAAAATGTAAACAAAACATATGTGCCATTGACATAGTTAAATTTAAAGTCCCTGAATCAAATTAAATCCCCAAAAGGCTTGGACAAACATGCCTTGTTGGCAAAACTAAATCATGTTAAAAACATCAAGAGTATACATACATAACATACCAACATTCAGTAAAGAAAATCTTGATCAAACCTAATTCTGTCCAATGGATATAATCAGTTAATAATTTGACTTCATTTTGGTTCAACACACGTCTAGAGAAATGATCCAGCATTAAATTCAGGATATGTACCATCCCCATGTGTAAAATCACAACTGTAACCAAGATAAACCAACAAGTTCAACTTGACTTAAACGTTTCCCTAGTGGCAGAACATAGTAGGTCCATACAGATCCAATGCTATGTACATTCAGTGTAGCCCTGGAACCAAATAAAAAACTAACCAAAAGTGATGGAGATCACAAATGCAGTTTACGATGTTTGCCACAAGGTGCGAAATAGAGAACACTGTCATTCTCGCGACAGCATTCACATCTATTTTTATCCTTTTTAAATACAATTTGCAAAATAATCCAAGTTTTTTCTACAATTTTAACCTTCATAGGTTTTACAACCATAAAATCATGCTGCATAAATGCACAAACTTAAAAGATGAAACAAACCATTATTCTCTACATTACATGTACCACAAAATTACCAGTACTATCGGACATTTTTTTTTATAGAGACATGGTTGAATGCGAAAAGTAAGTAGACCAACCTCACCCGATTTACGTAACAAAGCAGGCTGGCCTTACTCAGGGCAGAGAGGAACTTGATCAGAGTAACAAATTGTCATCTCTGGTCAGATTAAAACCCAGAAAATCAAGAAGCAACCCTCTAAAAGCAGAGTTTATACCAATTTGGTGACAGAGCTAGGCATGGAGGATCATTGTGGCAACAACTAGAAACCGATCAGGCACACAGCAGCTAACTCCAAGAATCATCACAATGATCATTGACCAAAGAAGTTGACAGATCATGAAAATGCTGAGAAATCCTGAGCAAAGAAATATGTTTGCATGATCTAGAATTACCAGCCAGTTAAGATTTCGGGTGCAGACAATCCTAGAAATCAGAACACCTAGGTTATCCAGGCTGTTATTTCCCAATAATGGGTGCACAAAGGATCAAATCTATTGGATCAGCAGGTACAAACAATACAACAGATATCACCAAAACCCAAGAATGAGATGGAGAATATTGCACTATTCCACCTAATCGAGAATGCATACTTGTGTTTCTTGAAGCTTATAGTGGGCAATCCTGATGTCTTCTAGCCTCAACTCAAGGACCAACATCACTTAGATTTTAGACCATTAACCAAAAGCAACAAGATGGGAGAACTCTCTGAGTTACACCAGAAGGAGTCAATACAGACATCAAAAGATTTTGAAAAACTTCATATGGAGGATCCCTAAAGACTGAACAAGAGGTAGGCATTTTTCCAAGAGATCTTTATCGTTCTCTACAGGTAGAGGTTGAAGGAAACCAACCTAGGAGCCTCACTGAAGCAATAAAGTTGGTTTGCTTCTGTGCAAAACTCAACCGCTAAACATGGACACCACAAATTACCCAAATATAAGGAGAGACCACCAGCCACTACCTACAAATTACATGGGCTCTTGTCCAACCGCCCTTAAGTCCCTGAATCACACAGAAATGGCAAAGCAATGAGCAAAAGGGGGTATGATTCAAATCTTTAACTGCAACAAACACTGTGAGCCCTTGCTATCTAAAGTTGTTCTGGATGGAAGGAGTGGAAGAGGAGGGTTGCTTACCTGATCACCCCAAAGGACCAGTGTCTAAGGGGAAAAACATTCAAAACCATAAATACAAGCCCAGCTAAAAGGCATAACACTGAACCCTCATCTTAAAGTACTGACAATAGTCCAGCTAAGTCTCAAATTGTAGCAACTAGAAGCAATTTCAGTGTATAAGTTTAGCGAGGACAAGCTGAAAAGCTCAGGGAGACGCCCAGGAGTGTAGCTGCAATTAGGAGCAGAGTTAAAACAGCCTGACTTGTATCTCTTGCCTCTTAATTGTTTCAATACAATCTAAGAAGTCCACTAAATTCGCAAATACAAACCAATTACAAGGGACCTTGATTCCATGACCATGAGCTTCTCCCTGCAGAGGAGACATGTGGAGAAGCATTGAGAGTCAAGGCTGACAACTCTGCCAAATTAATCCACATGATGGACGAAGGAAATGCAAACCAAGCATTGAAGCACAATCAACTTTGTTGGGATCGGCCCGGTGCGTTGCGCGTGTTTACACGTTTCACAAACGTACACAGTCGAATAAAATAATAATTAAAATTAATTATTATAATACTCGCAACACACGCATGCAAAATACAATAGATACATGACATAACTGAAAATTTAAAATTTTAGAATAACGATTTATTCTACGTATATCTGACGTATGACGCTCAGCGAAAATGACATCAATCAAGCGACTTTGTCAAAGTTTCGCCTCTACCGGTGATCCATACCAAGTTCTCTCCATGACCGCTTCCCAAGCCACAAGTCATGTCATCGTTTTCAGTATTAACCGTCGAACAGCAACGATCGATACGATAGAAAATCCTAAAATCGAAAATGCGCAACAACACATGTTGCGTTTATTCCTGGTATTTTTTAACTATCGCCGACAATCTAATTCTCGAGGTAGTTACGGTGTAGGGCAAAGGGTCGGAACTCTTTCCGACAAGATGGAGAATATCCATAAGCACTTAAGCTTCCGCCAATAAAACACTTACAGCAACCTCTAACAGCCTTGCATCCGGCAGCAACTCGACAACCTCGCGTTTGGCAGCAACTCCGGCAGCCTTGCTTCCGGTAGTCTCACATCCGACAGCAACTCCAGCAGCATCGCGTTCGGCAGTGAAGGGAGCCTACGAGTATGTGGTGGCTGGAGATCGGAAGAGAGGAAGGAGGCCTATCGAGAATTGTTGGTTTTCGCTCCTCGCGGTCGGCGCTAAGCGGTGGTGGCCTGGGATTTCCAATCGCATTTTGTGGCGAGCGTAGAGGGCAGAAGGCGGTGCTAGGGTTTCTTGGTTCTTCTCTCCCACGCGGCCAATAAGCTTTATATCGCGCTTGCGATTTTATTGCTGACGTACGTGGGATCGCGAGGAGAATCACGACCTCGTCGCCGGTAGAATCGGGATCGCGAAGAAGTCGAAATGTGCGCGTGCAGCAACTGAGCAAAGAGAACCAGTGAAGAAGAAAATCAAATTTGGCTTGAACTGAGTTTAACTTAAGGTTTACTGTAGCAAAACAGTCCGGTTCATGTAGCAAACCGGATCCAGCACTATAACAAACTGGATTTAATGGAGTTTAATGTTTGAATGGTTGTAATCAATCCTAACCATTAGGATTTGACGTCAACCGTTCATTTTTTTTTATATTACATCTTATACAACATCTTATTGGGTTTGGATCCAATCCAAAAACCTTATCACCTATACCGATCAACTTAAGTTCGGTTCATAATCAAACTAAGTTGTTTCGATTCGGTTCAAAATCAAATTGTTTAGTTCAATAACCAAAACACCTCCAATTAGAACAAAACTAATTTTGTTCATTTCGTCTTCATAAGACGAATCTCATCATCGTTTCCAATTAGCCAAAATCTCTTCCATCAGAAACCCAATCAGTTTGGTTAGTTTCATTTTCATAAGACGAAATCTATCATTTTTACCCTTTGTCTGGTCCAACCAGACTTTCTTGACCGTCTGTAATTAATCATTAATTACGGAACGATCATAAATGACACCTAGTAGTACATTATGATCCCCAATTGACTAGAAAATCAACGATTGGTTCCAGAACCATTTCTAAACCCTTCAGCAGCTATAATGTATCTCGTTCCTTTCACCGTCTTATACCCGCTTAGTTCAGGACATGATCTATATGTGTCAGCCCCTACTAGACTGACTACGTCACACCTAGCCCAAGCTTACTTTCTTGTTCTGTGAATTCAAGTTATTCGCACATGTGTCCAAGAGTACCATATTCTTGACATATAATGTTTTAGCTAAAGACTTTTAGTAACAATCCTAACAAGTGGCCATAGGATATACATCTCTTTTTTCAAGAAGCGATGAATTCTCTGTGAGCTATCCAAACACCTTTGGACACTTCGACTTATACACAATCATTCCGGGTACACACTTCCTTTGAGATGTTTACTTAAGATATCAAAATATAAGCCTTCATGATCAAGGTGACTTGAATACCGCAAGTTAAAAGAAACTCGCACTTAAACTACACCGAAATCTTCATTGATATATTTATAGAACCATATAAAGTCTCATGGCAGGTCACTCCAATTAACTAGTTACTTTTAACTAGCATCCACGTTTAACTCAACATCCAATGTCTCTAACCAACAAGAACAGCTGTTTGGTAAACCAAGGAGTTTAAAACGTGCTAGTCTTAACAGAATCGATAACGTCTGTGTTCATCAATTTATCGATTAAGAATAATTTCAATACATTCATAATTGCACATATAAAGATACTAGTTGTAATCCAATCGCAAGTTCTCTAATGCTATGAATCATATTGCGGACATTCAACAAATAAATTTAAAATCAACACATGATGAATGTGCACTCAAATAGTAAATTTTTATTTATTGATTAAATAGTACGCCCATAAGGCGATTGCCTTAGGACACCTCTCAAATATAATAAGCTTGAGACACAATCAACAAGCATTCAACCTAATTTAAGACTCCACATAAGCTGCTACCTCTTCAAAATGAATCTCACAAGATCATCCTTGCTAGTTAAACAGATTCTATGCAATTTGGCCTTACCGCGACCTGTTTTGTCAGCAAGACGTGATTGAGAATCAATGTGCTGAAAATGCTGCAACAACATATGATAAAACCAAGTAAATCACCTTTTTCCGCTTTGAAGTTAATCGAATGATTCAATAAACCAAATCAAACGCTCAACAAA
>JBBMKF010000095.1:5153649-5166058 GCA_037834155.1 Curcuma caesia | reverse complement strand
GAGGAGAAGTTCCGCCAAGAACTCCATCATCTCGTCTCCCACTTCTCCACGGCAAAAAGGAGAGATCGGTCGGCGGACGGCGTATCAAAGAGAGAGAGAGAGAGAGAGAGAAAGAGAGAGAGAGAGAGAGGAGGGCGCCAAAAAGGGCGTATTCGCTAATCATTTCTTACACGTGTCCATGACGACCCCTTCTGTCGGTGCTCACGCTTAAGATCTGACTTGGCTGGCTCCTCCGTTTTGGGATATCATCTGTATAACTCCAGATCTTTAGAAGTCGCGCTCGGCAAGATCGAACCGATCTCGGCCGTCCACGTCGACCTCCTAGCGCCGCAACCATCGCACAATAAATGCTGGAACAAATAGAGCCCACTGGGCCCACCATCGGCAGCGTCTACAAATTCTGTATTTTTTTTAATAATAAATTTTAGTCAATTTCGTGAACTCAATCCCTAAAATGATTGATCCGATCTCATAAAAAATTTTTACTGATCATCAGAGTAAATCGGGAAACATTTCCAGATGTCCAATATCTTTTGATTATATTTTCTATTTGAAAAAAAATTGATATAATTTTTTTATATATGTTTGATATCATTTATTAATGACGATGTTGGTACGGGGACGAGGACATCAAACAAGTCGTAGTCGACTGCGAATTTATTGAGTCGACCAACCCAAGATGCAGTAACCAAATATATGGTACAGTTAGCAAATATATTACCAACGCTCTTTCAACTAAATCTAGGTTACGAACAGGAAATCTCCTGTGCATGAGAATGCATAGAATGAGCCTCAAATTATGTATGTACAAGCATCAAACTTTAGAAGAGAGTTGCAGAGTTTAATGGTATCCTCTGCTACTACCCCTTGCTTGGTAAAGCTCCAATCGAACCTTTGCTTCGGGTAACAAATGATCAAGTGTTGGATCCTGAACCATGTAGTTTTGCTTGGAAGACCACTCGAGCACCGTCAGCACCTCAGCCTGCGCCAAGGCCTCGCTATCGGGCACATGGAGGGCGATGTAGCACAACAGTATCAGTGCTGCAATCTGGACCAAATGCTCGCCGAAGTAAACCAGCTGCACTAGGTATTTGGTGCCTCCCGCCTTGATGATCGCCTTGGAATGGTCGAGGTGAAGGTAGTTGTCCGAACAAGCAAATTTAGTCAAGGCAATGGCGGCCTCTTTTGCAACGATAGACTCTGTCTCGTCGAGTAACTTCACCAGTGGTGCTATGATCCTGGTTTCGGTGGCCCGAAAGGTCCTCGACAAGCACCCCAAAGCGACAATGCAGGGCACGAGGAGGTCATCGTCGGCTTTGTGCACTATCCTGAGGAGTTGGTCGACCACGGCACGGGCTGCAGGTGAACTTGGCTTGAAGGCGGATCGTCGTAGGTCGGAATCCTGCTCAGCGACACGACAAATCTCCATCAAGGCCATAGCGGAATTGTACTGTACCTCGTCGGTGCTTTTCTCAATGAGAACTGAAAAGCAGAGGAGAGCTCTGGATTCGGTGACGCTTTTGCAGACGGAGGGATTGCCCTTGCAGAGCTGCCACAGGGCCTTGGCGGCCATGGCCTTCATGTAGGCCTTCGTGGCGGGGTCCTCAAACTCGCGTCCCTTGATGCTGGCGCCGGCCAAGGAGACAGGGTGGTGTTTGCCGTTGCCGCCGGCTGGGAGGTTGTGGGTGTTGGAATTGGTGGGGGGCTTGCTGGTTTTGGATGTCATGGTGGATTGGATAACGGAATGCATCTGGTTTTTGTTGGCGCTCTGCATTTGGGAGGCGGTGGGATGCTGGACGACTGGTTGGTCAGATGTGTCGGGAACGGCGGCGATGGGGTCGCTGGAGGCCGCGGTGGAAGTGGAGCTATTAGCCATGACGACGGAGTGGATGGACATCCCCTTGGAGGGGATGGTGTACTTGCTGTGCTCCTGCACGGTCTCGAAGGCCAGGTGACCTACGAGAAGGCGGACGACGTTGTTCTGCGCGAAGACATCCTGGCACTTGGGGTGGCTGGCGGCGAGCTCCGACACGGACCAAGCGACCATGGCCTGGACCTTCATAGGGCCCTCCTTGAGGACTTTTGCGAAAGTAGAGCATACGCCAGCGAGGACCATCGCCTCGACGCTGTCGGGGTAGCGGGCGAGGAGGCCGATGGCGTGGGCGGCGCTCTCCTGGCCCTCGAGGCGGCCTTCCTTGATGAGACGGAGGAGGGGAGCGACGCCGTCCTCCTCAATGATAAGCTTGCCGTAGCGTTCGTTGTCGCGGGCGAGGGAGACGAGGCTGGCGGCGGCGTCAGCACGAGAATCCAGATCGCCGGTGAGGAGAGTGGCGATCTGCTCCCAGATCAGGAAAAGAATAGGCTCGTTCTGGGCGATGGGGGGAAGGCCGAGATGGATGTCGTCGTCGGAGCCAACGGCAGAGGAAGATACGCGGATGAGCCAGGAGACGTCGCCGACGGAGTTGTCGAGCTGCGTGGACATCTTCTTGAAAGCGGCGGCGGGGATGATGGTGAAAATGCGGCGGATAAAGCTATGGGCGCGGCATTTGAGGACGAGAGCAAGCGCCTTGTCGAGCACCTGTTCGGTGTCGTTCATGATGCGGCGGGCCGGCCGCTCGTAGAGTTCCGACCGCGCCGCCTGCCGGAGCATCCCCGCCAACCGCTCCGTCTTTGCCTTCAGCTCCATGCACTCCTGTCGGACCGAGTGCGCGTCGTCCGCCCACTTGGTCACCTGGTCCGCCAACTGGATTGGCCTCGCCAGTATCTGCTTTACTCCGCCATCGCCCATCATCTTGTCGGCCTCTTCTTCTCCGACTCCCAGAGGAAAATTACCAACAAGAAGGGAACTTTAACCCTAAATTCTCAAACCCCTTCCTGAATAATGGCGATGGCGAAGCAATGGGAGGTCAATCTCTTCTTCTGCAAAAACAAAGAGGGAAAAAAAAAGGAAATCGACTAAAAGATTGAACTTTTTCCAGTAAATGCCCCCAAATTCTCGCTGTTTATCGTCGTGGAAATCGGGGTCGGCGAAATGTAGTTCTATCTTCTTCTTCTGCAACTCCTACTCATCAAAATCATCCAAAAGGGGATCCTTCACTGCCCATGTCGTTCGACTTCTTGCGGCTTCCATACCTGGAGATGGAAAGGGGGAATAGGAGAGGAGAGAGACCGTCGTCGTCTTTCTTCTCTGATCCTTCTTCCTCTTCCTCCTAGTCTGCCTGCCGTTCTTTGCAAGGGGGTTTAATGCGACAATTGCTCCACATCGTTCCTATTCTGTCTGATATCTGCAATCCAACGCATGATGTTTCTAACTATTATTATTAGCAGATGGTCAATTTGCTTCCATTTCATTCCCAAATTATCGGAAATAATATTTCATTCCCAAATTTAACAGTTTTGGAATAACTTAGAACAACGGCAGCTTTGGAGAGAAGAACTATTAACTAAATGCAAAACGCGATCCTTCCATCGATCAAGCAACTGTGAAACGAAATGAAGACGACGGAATATCAATCTATTGATTTTCGTTTTCCGAACATCACGAAGACTCAACAGACATGAAGCAGAAGACAGAAGGAAGAAACCAGATCCGGAAGTGAATGAGATCGCCGGATTCATCCCTTATCACGGATCGTCACCAACACATCCCACAACGAAAACGAAATCGAACGTTATTACTAATTGCGGCAGAGGGGATGAAGTTCATCTACGAGAGCTGGCCGCAGTCGGCGATGACGACGGGCTTCTTGGTGGCACCGCTCTGGGATCCGACCGCCTCGATCCCCTTCACCACGTCCAACCCCTCAACGACATGGCCGAAGACCACGTGCTTACCGTCGAGCCACGCAGTCTTTTCGGTGCAGATGAAGAACTGCGAACCGTTGGTGTTCTTCCCGGCGTTAGCCATGGAGAGCACGCCGGGGCCGGTGTGCTTCTTCACGAAGTTCTCGTCGGCGAACTTCTCGCCGTAGATGGACTCGCCGCCGGTGCCGTTGCCACGAGTGAAGTCGCCGCCTTGGCACATGAATCCAGGGATCACCCGGTGGAAGCTCGATCCCTTGTAGTGTAGCTGCTTCCCAGACCGCCCCAGCCCTTTCTCGCCGGTGCAGAGCGCTCGGAAGTTCTCCGCCGTCTTCGGCACCACGTCGGAAAACAGCTCCATCACGATCCTTCCCGCCCGAACGCCGCCGACGGTCATGTCGAAGAACACGCGAGGGTTCGCCATCGTCGTCTCGAAAAAGCAGGCGCTGATCGGTCTCGCTTAGATTTTTCAGATGATTTAGGGCTCCTCTTTTATAAAGGCGGCTAGGGCGACGATTGGACGCAGATAATCTTTGGAAAAGATCTGGTCCGTTGACGTTATACGCGTGTCAATATCTTAAGCATCGTAGGGTTTGGGAGGATGATTATCACGTGATTGGGCGACCGGCAATCGAGTATAATCGCCGGTCCTTTCAGCAGAAATTCGACGATTAATAAGGGATTATTTATTTACATTCATTTAATATACACCGTCTCACTACCATATCAATTAAATAAATAAAGTTAAATATATATGAAATAATATTCACTAATCATATTCATTAATTAAATAAAATCAATTTCAACAAATTAAAAAATATTTACTTTTAATTAGATAAAGAAAAAATTACTTTATATTGTAGCTACTTTTGACCATAACTACATAATATTAAAACAAAAGTATTTTGAGAATAAAAAATAAAATGAAACGCGGTTGATATTTTAATAAACTTGGGGCGTCATATCCGATTCTGAAGAGAGGTCCCCAGAAAACGACGACGCCCGGGAGGATTTTTTTTCTCATAAAACTATTTTTTCACTACCAGATCAAACGACCGAAGATCTACCAATAGACTGCTTTTTCTCCCATCATCGAATGGTTTACACGATATTCTAAGATCGAACAGACATGAACCAGAAGATAAACTGAAGAAACGAGATCCGGAAGTGGATGAGATCTCCGGCCACCGCCGTGATCCCTACCTTATTGCGGATCATCACCAGCACGACGAAAACGGAAGAGTACGATACTACTAGTTGTGGTAGAGAGCGAAGATAGAAGGGCGGACGGCGATGCCGTTCATCTATCAGAGCTGACCGCAGTCGGCGATGACGACGGGCTTCTTGGTGGTGCCGCTCTGGGAACCGACCGCCTCAATCGCCTTCACCACGTCCAGCCCCTCAACGACATGGCCGAAGACCACGTGCTTGCCGTCGAGCCACGAAGTCTTTTCAGTGCAGATGAAGAACTGCGAACCGTTGGTGTTCTTCCCGGCGTTGGCCATGGAGAGCACGCCGGGGCCGGTGTGCTTCTTCACGAAGTTCTCGTCGGCGAACTTCTCGCCATAGATGGACTCGCCGCCGGTGCCGTTGCCGCGGGTGAAGTCGCCGCCTTGGCACATGAACCCGGGGATCACGCGGTGGAAGCTCGAGCCCTTGTAGTGGAGCGGCTTCCCAGACCGCCCCACCCCTTTCTCGCCGGTGCACAGCGCACGGAAGTTCTCCGCCGTCTTCGGCACCACGTCCGCATACAGCTCCATCACGATCCGCCCTGCCGGATCTCCGCCGACGGACATGTCAAAGAACACACGAGGATTCTCCATCGTCGCCTCGGGGAGCAGATGCCAAAACCGTCGCTGTAAGATCGGTTCTCGCTTGGACAATTTGGGAAATTAGGGTTAGTACATTATAAAGACCGCGAGGGCGACGACTCGGAGGTGATAATTCTTTTGAAAGGATCCAGTCCGTCAAAGATAGACGCGTGTCGAAATCGTAGAAAGGGTGGGGTTTCGGAGGACCACAGTAGTTAGCCTAACTCCGCCGCAGGGTTAAGAGCTGGTGGGAATGGATCATGCATGCACCTGCCTTTGACACAGGATTCGCGCACGCACATGATTGTCACGTGAATGGTGGGGGCGAGCATAATCAGACAGGCATAGAATAAAACAAAAATAGGAGATGCCCAGAAAGCTTTAAAAATTAAAAAATCCAGATGAGAGCACAAACAAACACTGAAGAAATTAGACATTACAAAAAATCCAAAAACAAAAGTAAATAAAATCTTGAAAGATATTTCTGTGAACTTGGAAATCAATCAAGCCTGGAAGATCTACGGGGGAAAACTGCATCAAGAAGAAGGACGAGGCAAAGCAATCAAACCCTAATCGCGCCATGGCGGACGGAATGAAAGAGGAAGTAGGGAACAAAATTATTCAAGAGAATTGGAACAAAATTATTTGCAATTTTCTGTTATAACAATTTAGTTGGAAGCCAAATAACCAGAGTATTTACCAAATATATGAAATTTAACTAGTTAGGCCATCACCACAGCGTGCTGCTGCCATGCCAGTCCAGTCCAGTCCAGTCGCCCGAACACGTAAGTAAATTGCAGTGCCAGGTATAGGACACAGAGCTCTTCGTTCCCATAAAGCTATGCTTTGCAAAGGACAACTAAGGTATCAATCATCACATTAGGCCGAATTTGCTGAGTATGCTTAATCCAGAATAGAACCAGAAGCATTTATGGTCTTTTTTCTGGAGTCCGTCGACTGCAGCAACACTACTAGCCTGTTCATTCAAATCTTCTTCTGCCATGCGACGGTGTGAATCCTCAGCTACTCAAAGCAACGTTCCCAGTTGTTGCTAGTTCTTGTGAGGCTTTCCGTTTGCGGATGATGAGGAAGCATTAGCAATGAGTTGCCGATGTTGGCGAACCAAAATTGGGTGATAGGATCCGCCTTGCATCTGTACAGAAAGTGGGGGAGAGAGAATTGAAGTCGGAGCACTTTGGACAAGAGAAGCAGAAGAGTCATGTAGCCGCTCATTCTGTGGCACTCCGATACCTGCAGGAGGGCAGTAGTTAGCATAATGAGCTTGCCAGAGCTGTTGCTGCTGGTATTGTTGTTGTAGCTGTATATTGCTGATGGTGTTGTCCATTTGGGGTCTATAGAGTTGATTTCCGATAAAATGCGGTACTTGTAGTTGCACCTAGATACCAAAAAAAATAGCAGTTAAGTTCGAGAATCCTCATCCCCGAATTCCCAATTATGTAATTAAGTAGCCTGAAAAGTTTATCAACTAATGATCCAGTAAAAAAGAAGGACATGAATGCAAAATCACTTAATAGACGATGATCTTTTTTTACCTGTTGAGCCGGTACAGGTACTAGCTTTTCTGAGTAAGGTAGAGGATAGGGAAAATTAGGGAAAGGAAATGGCACGAGGGAATGATGTGGAACTTGGGTATGCAAATAGGGAGAATGAAGCTGTGCGGCAGACTTTGCTCCATCGGCAGGACTTACAGTATCACCACCAGCTGACAATGAGAGAAAGTCATAGGCCTGAAAAACAAAGCTGAAATCTATTAGGTACATCTTAAATAAGAACAACCATAGTCAGAAATTACCTGTTTTTGCTTGGCATCTAGTAGGCCAGAATATTGGTGGGTTTGCATCAATCTATTATTACATAAAATTCCATTTCTTTCTTCGTGCTTATTCCTCTCCAGTATGGAAATAGAAGCAGAAGCCCTGCCACTCAATCCACTTTGTGACCCAACTCTGGCATTGTTTGCTGGTCCACATGATTTTGTATCCTCCCTCTGCTTAGATTCATCACAAGTCAACAAAAGTTTCCGCTGCCTCTCCTTATCCTGATAGCTTTTGATATTATGTCCTATGAATACATGAATGGCACACTTCTTCCACGTCGACATTGCAGTAAGAGGAACCTGCAGCGAGAGAACATATCTACATAAAAATTCAAGACTGGGGACTAATGAAAAGAAAGAATCGCAGAAATGACTAGTATGTCAGAAGTGGCAAGATTAGACAATCCAAATAAACATTTGCTTGGACCAAAGTAAGAAAACTACAAAAATTAAGCCTTCAGAAAAATGACAATACATAGAAAAGATAGACTAGCTTCTCCTGAAAAAAAAAAGAATGAAGAAAAACAAGAAAACTACATATCTATTCAGTATAACTTTCAAAAGTTTAAACAATTGCAAGGTGTCAGTTAAACCAGTATAAGCCATTGAAAAAAAAAAGTTTAGCCATCAAACGGATAAGTTCAAACAAAGTAATGGAGGTTTAACATACAAAGGAATATATAGAAAATTTTCTTACGCATGCATTTATTACTTTCTCAGTTGGAAGTTCAGTTACTCTAGAAGAAAGTCCAGTGATACCACTCACAGGACCAGGCCAGACAGTAGAATTGCTTGATTGCTGGATACTTGATGGAGTTCCTGTAAAGTGCATTAGGAAGTTATTATCAACTGTATAATAGATCAAACTAATTAAAACTTAAAAACATTCTCAATTATTTGTATTATAATGTTATTGGGAATCAATTCACTACCTACATCAGGCGCCCACTTTACAATACTTCCATTGTCACACTCAACTTGCTGAACTTCATTTCTCAGCGTAGTAGATTTGATACATCCATTCTAAACGTAATTAAGACAAATTAGTGCATTTCACAAGGAAAAAACATTTTAACTCGGAGAATAAATATTACTTGTTGCACTTCATATTTGCATGAAGAGTGGGTTTCAGTAGCATCAGCTTGACCCGGTTGTATTACTCTATCCCTAAATTTTTTTTTAAAAAATGTGAATTAAATGTTATGTGATGTCCCAAACATTATGGAAAAGAACATAGCACAGATGGAAAAATCAACCTATCTTCGGTACAGCAACGAAGTAGGACTCCTGGATGGCTGGAAATTTTCATAAATGCTGTGGAAGCAGTATTTTCTGGGGGTTCATTTTCAGTCAAAATTAGTTCAGGAGTTATATTTAAATCAGAATCAACAGTTTCTCTTTGGTGAACTTCCATGGACTGCTCAGGAGCATGCACTTCATTTTTTGCATCTTCTAATGGTTTCTCCATGCAAGAAGAGGTATTTTCATTGGGCAGGGATTGATGCAAAAGATTTTTATCCACTTTCAAACCTGTTCAATCAGATACGATGCAAAAAAAATTCCAAGAGAGAAAATATATATATACAAAAATTGAAGATTCACCTTTTGAACAATTAGCCAAGTAAACCTGGTGCCTATCCAGTGCTTTACTGTCTTCCTTGTCTGCAATTTGCTCACCTATCGGTAGCATTCTGGATAGTTCACATAAAGCCTCAATAACAAGCTCTTCATCCTTTGTAAATGCTTCAAGCTGCTACAGAAAAGAGAAAAAGAGGATGAGATATACCACTAATTATAAGTTTTAAACAAAAAAATTCTACCACTATAAACTGACCCCATTCTGCTTGCCTTTCCTTCCGCCACTGCTTGGTAACCCCTGAAGTATATTAGAAGTTCGATAGTGTTTCTTCTTAGCATTTGGTATTGTGAGAGATAAGGGCCCTCTGCTGCGTTTATTTATAGCTGAAGCAAAAAAGATGGCAAACAAGTGTAAATTAACCTGAAATAATATAAGCAAAACATTCATGCATAAAGACACAAACTATATAACCATGTCATGTTTGGTACTATTTCACAAAAGGAAAGGCAACATAAAGGTTCTGAGAAACTAAAAAACTTCAAATGGCAATAGAAGTTGTCTGAAAAATGATTTCTATATGATTCTTAGGTTAATAACCAGAGATAAGCATTAGAAGTGACAAACAAACAAAAATTTAGAAAATGTTGCTAATCAAGCCCAAACTTTCAAGTATTCTGGTTCCACAACACTTGCAAAGCATGTGGACAATTTCACAATGAGTTTGGACTGCACTATAATACAATGTAAAATGACCTCCATGTTGATTTTGAAGAGAAGATAGCATCTCCACAACAACATCTCTCACAAAGGGGGCTCTCTTGATACATCATTTACTTTCATAGTGTCAATATAAAACCCGCTGATACACTTTTATATGGTTCTCTATATCAAGCAGCCTTGAGCAATTAGCATACCTGGACTGGAACAAATTAATTATCAACCTATGGTACCTTCTAAATATATCTATGTTTTATTTACTTGGTGATCTAGCAATGAAATTGTTTTCAGCTGCGCAATCTAATCGAGCTGTCTTATTCGGTTACTATTATTTAACCATTGATTTTTTTTTCTATGGATAGGATTGGAATTAGAGTCAGTCAGGCTTATCATTACTTTTCTTTGTTCTTTTGTTCCTTAACTTCAGACATATCTGCCCATCTTTTTCTACCGTTTCATGTGTCTGGAATCATTTTTTTTATATGATCGTGTGATCCAAAAAAGGCATAATTTCAACATATTACCTAAAGATAACTGTTTTGCACGCTTTTCTTCTTCCAACAACAATACAAAAAAACTAAGTTCATACCCGATCTCAGTTTCCTTGGCACAAGTGCAGGATCAACAGCATCACTCTCCTCAGCAACCTTTTGAGTTAAAACAATCAGCTAAATAAACACAACTTAAATCAGCGCAAAAGGCAAAAAGGAACAAACCTTTCCACGCAGCCTTTCTTTCCGTCTACTAGGTAGACTAGCGATAGAAATGGTATTAAGCATTGGTTGGAAAGAACCTAGACCCTCTGCTTCAGACTCGCTGCTGCCTGTGTTGCCAGAGGCATCTTTATTGCTTGATTTCCACCTGGAAGCCCTAACCATTTCCTTCTTCCGCCTATCCATAGGCACATTACCATCCACTCCATCTCCCAAACTGCAATCACCGTAATCATTTGAAACTGCAAATATGAAACAAACCTTCAATAAATTAGGCATAAAAGACACCCATCATACGAATGAAGGACGATAAGAGCATGGAAGAGGACAAAGAGAAAACCATCTAGCACACACCATTATCCCACAGCGGTGAACACCAGTCAAAACAGTTCCTGGTTTTTAATTTATTTAAATAACAACAGCTAGGTCCCTCCCTGAGTAAATTTGATGAGGAACCGAGGGCAATACAGGGAACTCAAAAGGGAAAGCGTACAAGGTACCGGTTGGAGAGGAAGAGCCCATTGGCTGCTGTCGCGTTGCGGGCGAGGACCGATGAGCCATGCTTCTTCCACGCATCAAACCTCGCGATCCCTCCCAGTCCTTTGATTCATCCATGATCAGACGGCTGGATCTTCTTCGCTCAAACCTCCTCTCGCCACCATGGATGGCCAAAGCCTAAGCGAAGAGATTTTTAGCATCCTTGTATAAATTCTTTATCATATCCACTGTAGATATGCCTTCAAGAAACTAGATAGTCATATTTAAGACAGAGAGAGAAACCTAGTAGGGTGAATAAAAGCAGAATATTTGGCTGTCAAAAGCTACTTCTTTTTCTTATTTTTGAACGAAAAGAGAGGTTTTTATTTGAGATTAAACGGAGAGTTAGAATTTGGTGAGCAAACCAAAACCTGGAACGTGTAATATGCTACTATAAGCGAAAAATTAGGAAACAAAGACAGAAGGAAAGGGGAAAGGAGAAGGGAGATGAAGACAAAGAAACAAAGATAAGCAACAAAGAGTCGGGGATATAAAAAGCAAGGGGAAAAAAAAAGGAAACGAGAGCTTCATCCTGTGAACCCAGAGGAATCGGGTTCCCAAATAAAGCACCGAATAAAAAGAGGAAAGGAGGAAGTTTTGCCTCGGACATTTATGGGATCATTCAAAAAAAAATACGAAGCAGGAAGATGAACACGATGAACAAAAAAACAAACAACAAACAACCACCGAACTCCGACCTAAACCTCGATCACAGTCCCCATAGAATGAAGTCCTACTTAGCCGTACAACTAGGTCAGAAAAAAAAAAGCCGACAGATCCGAAGAAGTCCTTCGCAAAGTTCCTAACCACGTTCTCCTCAAGATTACTCAAACCAAATCAACTCCATTTCCCAAGAAACAAACAATGAAAAAGAAGACAAATGGTTGTTAGAAAGAATGAGTAAACCTCCACACGACTATCGAGACCCATTCGTCAAGATTCAGCGTATCCATTTTCCACGCAGAAAAACTCGGACAAACAAAGGGGTAAAACGCAAGAAAACTGAGAGCAGAAAAGTACCAAAGACGCTCTCTCGATTCCAACGCCGACCCCAAGAAACGAAGATTCTCGCTCGATTTCTCGATTCCGGTCCTCAATCCGATTCCATCGAAGCTAGAAACCCGCCGAGAAGCGATGCGAAGGGAGAGACAGATCGAACCTTTTCCTCCCTCTTCACCAACAAAAACAGAGGCCGGATGCTTCTCCAACGGCCCCTCCTTGCCTTGTCTCTCTCTCGCTCGCTCGCTCGCTCGCTCTCGCTCCACTTTATCCCCGTTTCCTAATCCCCCCTTCCTCTCACATCATCATCATCATCATCCGGGCTTTAAAACGAGCACGCACCTCACCATCACTGATCCGACGGACCAGGTCCGTCGGCCGCCATCCGACCGCCAACATCGGAATCCCACCTGTC